>CM024953.1:11392834-11669987 GCA_014282245.1 Rhododendron simsii
TTCCGGACTACTCTCTCTCTTTCCCTCCCTCCCTCTCTCTCTCTCTCTCTCCCTTTTCTTTCTTTCTTTCTTTCTTTACATTTGCTTCTTTTTTTTTTTTTTTCCTTTTAAGCTTTGTTCTTCTAAAAAAGCCAATGACTTTCCATAAAAAATGAGCCAAACAAATCCAAAAAAAAATAAAATAAGTCCAATAAGCCAATTGTTTCTTCTTTATTCAAAAAAATTGGATCTCGGTCAAAAATTTTACTTTTTAGATTTCTCTTGTCATAGGATGACAATAATCCCAAAAATTGCACAAAAGCAAGAATATATAAAAAAAATTTGAATAAGGACAAAAAATAAGCCACTTTTGCTTATTTATCCGAACACCCCCTTATTTCCAGTTGGTTTTTTTTTTTCATTTTCTTTCTTTCCGGTTTGAATTTTTTCTCTTTAATAATAGGTTCAAGTCTAATTTTAGGTTTTGTAAAGTAATTGAGAGAAAAAAAGTGTTTCAATTGATCATGTTTATCCGACTGTTTTATTTTTCTTTTTTTGTCCTTTATAGATTAAAAAATATAGTTACGAAAATAAGTGTTTCAATTTTTAATCCGTTTGAACCAGTGCAAAGAGGCGGAGAGTAGTCCCGGAAAAGGGAGGTGGGGCCGGGGGTATGTCAGGGGGATTAGCAAGTTACAGATGATAGGATGTTACCTTTTTCCCCTGGACAAACTTTTACCAATTGGCCGGCGGGAATTCAATTTGAATTTGGACTAAAACCACTCCATTGTAAAGGGATGCACTGCTTGAGGCGCCAAAATTGCCGACTCTAATTTTATAATTTGTCTTTTCAACTAACTAATGATTTTTCAGTCATGGACTTTTTTAGTTGCTGCTAAATTGACAATTGCAATGTAAAAGGACATATTTGAAAATTTATTCATTGTTTAACTTTCTTATGGGCTCAATAAATAAAGCAGGTTATTTTCTAAATCCAAATATATCAATACGGTGGCAACTTGTCGAATCATAGGGAGGTTATGGATGGAGTTAGAAAAGTAATTATGAGATTACTGCCAGATCTAAATGAGCAAGTGGAAGCCATCAACCAAGTAAGTTGTTAATTTATAGTTCTTTTACTTCTTATGCCAATATATTGCTCATTAATTTAGATTTGTGATAAAAATATATTATGATGTGCAGATTTCGGTATTTCGAAATAAAGAAGATACTTTTGGAACAATAGTGGCCCAAGCAGCAGTTCAAGCAACTAATCCTGGTAATTATTTAAGTGACACTCTTTTATAATTTACCATCTTCTTTTATATTATAGTCCAATAAAATGCATCATCTTGAGTCTAGTATTTCTAATTTTTTTTTATGTAGCTGAATGGTGGATCCATTATGGCGTATCTGCCCCCCAACTTCAAAAAGTTGCTGTGAAAGTATTGAGTCAAACCACTTCTTCTTCAAATTGTGAGCGAAACTGGAGTACCTTTAGCCTTATACACACAAAGACAAGGAATCGATTAAAATATCAGAAATTAAACAAGATTGTCTATGTGTACTACAATATGAGGCTAAAGATTAGGCATGCGACTAGAAGAAGTGATGAGGAGAGAGATGATCATTTTAATCCCATTAATCTTGATTACATCTTTGACGAGGATGATCCATTAGCTGAATGGTTGCAAGAGGAAGAGCATGCAATATTGGATGATGTAGACAATTCAGAATGGTTGGATACAGGTGATACGCAGAATCCCCAAAATGTAGACCCATCTGAAAATAGTTCAAGTGGAGGTCGTGGTTTGAGTCCATCTGGTAGTGGCAGTGAGGATGATGATGGTCCTAATGGTTGCGAAGCACAAGATAATATAGTGAATCACACTACTTATCATGAGGAGGATGGTGGAATTAGGGATTCTACGCAACGACGACTACACTCTGTATCATCTGGTGATGGGGGATTGAATAGGCCTAGACGTTCACGTCCTATTAGTGACATTTATACTAATCATAATCTTAGAGACCAATTTGGACAGCTTGAATTTTGGGCAAGATCATGGGAGAGGACATCATTGGCAGCAAAGACCTATATATCCATATTATCCCCCTCAAGAACAGCAATCTTATTTTAATCAACCAGAACCACCATTTATGGGGATAGGATATCCACATCGATCTCACCAGCATTCATATAGTGGGAGCTCTTCATATGGTAGTAATCCTACAGTCAGAGAACCATCAAGTTCATCAACACATGGGTATTCACAACAACATCCGATAGTAGCGGCACCACCATAATTTGCGCGCTGTAATTTCACCAACAACTTCTACGGATATTTGTTTGGATCTATTGGGCAAAATAGTCATGGTGATGATCAATTTAATGAGGAATATGTAGATCCTCTGGTACCTCCACGCCATTCATTCTGGCATTGAAGTTGTATTAGCAAAATTATGTATGACTTAAAAGCTATGAGCTTGAAACTAGTTGTGGCTAGCGATTATGTAATGTAAAACCTTTATGGTGTGTTTATTTTAATGTCTTCATCTTATTTTTGCTATTTATGTTAATTATATCGAAACTCATAATGTTGCATTTTTCTCATATTTGTAAAATCTTATTGACTTGCGGGTTTTGATAAATTATCGGATATTTCACATGAATAGAATGGGCTATTACATGTCTTAAATTAATTAAAATGTGATCATTTAAGCCAATGTTGGGGGCAAAAGTATATTTTTCAAGTTTTATACATGTTGCTGATGATTTTTAAAAATTCACGACCGCGACACCCGATTCCCGCGACGTATCACCGATACGTCCCGATACCGATATACCGCGACCGATACCGCGACGGCGACCGATACCGCGATTTAAAACTATGGTTACTACTAATAACACTACCGACCACTCTTGGCTAGAAGAGGAACTAGTGCCCAAGGGCAAGACCATATACTTCAAGATCAACACAACAAAAATATCGAAAGAGTATCTTAGAGAGCCCAAGTCATGCATGATTAGTTACTTGCGACTCTAGCTTCTTAACAGAGTTGAACTAAGATATTAAACAAGTTCAAACCCACAAAAGCTTATAGTACAGGTAACCAGAACTCCTCAACCCTCTTTTTGGCTGCATAAATTTTACCTCCATCACTCGCTCCTTTCGTCAAGTTTGCCATCAGCACTTGCTAGCCAGCGTAGTCGCTTTCGCAATGCATATCCCTGTATTCGACATCAGATAACAAACCAAAATCTGAATCGAAATCTTCATTTTCCTCCTTCAAGAAAAGAGCCTTAGTCTCCCCCTGTAATTTGAACCCTACACATCTATATCAACGGTCATAATGTCAAGAGTGTAATTTCAAACAAGTAATTAAAAATCATAATCTCGGACACCGAAGCTCCTTGGACATGCTTTTTTTGGACACTTCTCAAAGTGTACTTATTCAACGTGTCTAAAGCAAAAATTAATGCATAGTGCCAGACACTTTATTGACAGAACGCAACCTATGTGATGAATCTCTTCATCACAACAGTTCTACATGGTGAATCTCTTCATCATAACATCGTCTTGCAGTTCTATAAGTTGAATCTCTTGATCCTGACAATGTCTTGCTCAAATAAGCCTGGCTCATTAAAATGAAAATATCACAGTTTTGCGCACTTACAAGGCTTTATAGGATTGTATTGCGTTTATGGTTTATGTTGTGTCTTGGATTCATCATATTGTCAACATCAAGAACACCAGGATACAACTAAAAATTCTTGTTTAGCAATGTTTTGTTTCCTAAGGTAAAATATTGTTCTCGAGCAACATTGAGCACTATCATGCGTACTTATTTAATTTGAACAAACTGTATTGGAGAAGTAATGAAAAAGAGGAGTTACAACATGCTTTGCTAGGGATGACTAATTAGGCTCATATGACACATTTCATTCCTGGCATTTAACTTCCACTCAAGGAAGACATATCACCTAGTGAAAGTATTGTAACAAAAGCAAACTAAACAGACTGAAATATGAAGTTTTCGTGCAGACATCTAAAGAATCTGTCGGACCGCTCTTCTACCATTTCTCCTAAACCAATTGGTGTTAGCGAAGGCTTCAATTAAGTCTTTTATGGCATTCGACATCGCACCTGCATGTTTGTCTTTAGGTTTTAGGAGAAATGGTGGCAAAGCGGTCCGACAAGTGGTATCAGAGCCAGAAGTCGTGGGTTCGAGTCGTGGGAGCGTCATCGTGAGGGAGGGATTGTTGGGCCCGGAGTGTCTCCATAGATTTGGTTATACAATGCCACTCCCTGCGACCGCTTTAAAAACAGACTTGCGGGTGCGATATTGAATACCATAGGCCCATAAAAGACTTAATTGAAACCCTTCGTACCACCAATTGGTTTTAAGAGAAATGGTGGAAAAGCGGTCCGACAGAATAAAATGGGAACATTATCCTGAGAGTAGTACTCTGCACAAATCAAGTCTATTTGTGACAGAAAGATAAAAGGCAGCACGTTTATCCACAAAGAGTTTCTCAGTCGCCATTGGAAGGGAATTTATGTTCGCAGTAACCGCAGAATGTAGCAGCTGAACTACTGGGAAAACTTATAGCGCATCGAGCACATGCATGCAATTACAAATCAGGTAAGAACAATTCAACAATGAACTAGTATACCATTACCTTGATGTGTTCAACACTTCCAGATCATCTTCCGTCACCCTATCCTTGAGTGAAATGAAGCTTGGAATGTGAGCAATGGCTTTGAATTTTGACTTAATCCCACGAACCTTTAGAAACTTCAGAGAGCTGAACTGTTCTTTGGCGTTAAAATAGAACACAGCTTTGCTCAAATGATGAAAAAACAGTATGGCTCCACTTCTCAAGTAACTCATTGGTTCATATAAACCACGAAGCCACCTCTCATGATCAGTTTTTGTACCAATACAGAATGCTTTCTTCCAAGATTCTTGAACACCGTATTCTTCCATCATCCATATGTCTATATGTCCATAATTCGAACGATCACACAGGCAAAGCCTGCCTCTCAACGTCCCCAAGGACATATTCCGTGACATATCCAAGCTCATCTTCCCATAGTTAAGTGGAGGTTGTGGAACTGATTGGAACCTCTCCATATCAAAATTGAATGAAATTATGTAATCCAAGATGTTGATGTCTATAAGAAGCCAATGAAGAGAACCACTAAGATACGTTGGGAATCCTAGGTTATAGCCAAGGAATGAGCAAGGTGCACAACCAATCCTTTTCCATGACCTTGTGCCAAGAGTATGTATCTCAGCCACCCTTCCACTAAACAATTCTCTGCCCGTAATGGGTTCACGGATTGGTTCATGAATTCGTTTCTGTTGATCAAACATCCTGATCACTATATACTTATTTGTCTTTGGACTGAAACCCAAACCAGAATCAAAAAACTTTTTGGATCTCTCATCAGCTTGCGTAGGAATCGGAAGGTTTATAAACTCCCCTGTGATCGGATTACACACCATAAAGGGATAGTTAAGTGATGGCTCGGACAAACAAAGCAATCCGTTGCAAGAATTCACTACATTGAGCTTGTGTTCTTTGGGCAACAACTTGATGCACCGCTTTCGTTTAACACCACCTTTAGAACTACAACCCACATTGGCATCACCTTCACCATTCATCACCAATTCTGCATTGCGAAGTGGGACCTTCAACTTGGTTTCAAGCTTCATTTGAAAATGGCTCTCAAAACCAGGGTTGTCTTCAGGTGGCTCAATCAAGTAAAGGTTTCTTGAAATGTGGGTTCGAGATGAGGACCGAATCAGAGGAAACGCCTCTGCTCGCTCAAAGTGCAGCCTTGCAAATTCTGGGTCCGAGATTAGGCTACGCCAAGGCTTACATACACATCTGCATACGAGCAGCCTCTTTGTAGAGAGTCTTAGCAGAATGTCAAATGAGATAGGCTTTGGGAGGTCTTTTAAGGAAGGACCCAAGTACTGATTTTGCTGTTTTCCAAGTTGGTCTACTTCTTTGGCGACTTTAAGGGTGTTGAAACCCTTAGGTTTTCTTCCTCTTTTCATGGCTTTCCTATAAGTTTAGAACCTCAGTAAAAATTGTGAAATCCCACATCAGTGGAAAATTGGAAATGGAGGTAGTATATAAGGAATCGCAAGCAGCTGTTTGTATAACTTGAAGTTAACTTTTTGACCCACGTGCTTAGCCTGCTTAGGGTAAGGGTTAGCAGGACTGATGTGGGTCATTACAAAAATGGTTTAGAAGTTCCAAATGATTTAATAAATCGGAACAGCATAGTACGGCACAAAGCAATGTCAAAGTTACAGAACAAGACGGCAAGACCAATGGATTATTATTATTATTATTATTATTATTATTATTATTATTATTATTATTCTAACGAGTTTAGTACTAAAGTTGAGTTCTGCTAAGATGTTTGGGCTTTTTCTTATTTCAACCTTATTTAATTTTTTTTTCGCATTTGCTAATTTTGCGCCAAATTTTTTTGGTTTTCCGATTGATCTTGTAAAGACAAAGACAAATCGGAAAAGTAAAAAAATTATGGCTTTTATCAAAAATATTTGGAAATACCCAAGATAAAGCCCAAAAAGTCCCAAAACTAGAACGCGAAAAAAAAAAAATTGAATTTAGGACAAAAAACAAGAAAAAGCCCAAAAATCCCTTAGCAGAACTTAGCCTAAAAGGGTATGACAGATTTAATCCTCCTTTCTAACATTAACCAACTGCTGCACACTATTTCTGAAATTTCGTTCTAATAGATATATCAAAGTCAGCAGACACATAAAATACAGTGCATAGCAAAATCCTAAAATTTTCTTACCCTTAAACTTCTTCTTCTTTCTTTTTAACCTTGTTATCAAAGTAAGATATGCAATACAACGGAATTTGTAGATTTCTTCAAAAATTCATAACACATCAACACTTTCTTAATCATTAACTGCCCATGCATAGCACCTGTTCACTGCTAGTATATGAATAAGCATGTATGGAGAGAGAGAGAGAGAGAGAGAGAGAGAGAGAGAGAGAGAGAGAGAGAGTTACCGGATTGCAGTTGGACCAAACTTTAAAAAAAGCCACCGAGTCCCCAATAGGAAGCTCCAAGTAGAATCATGAAAAGAGAGGTGACAAAATACTCAGATTTTTGGTGGTCAGAATTATAGAGAGGACACCAGGCCATCTTATGGCGGGAAATCAGTGCAAAATGCTTTGGCGGGAAATGTATGCGAATGCTTTGGCGCCTGGAAGAAGTGGAAATGAGGAGGCCAGGTACAATCCATTAAACTGCCTGGACAGTCCAAATTCACTTATGGGGAATGATTGTTTCATGGACAGTTTCATGGATTCAATGTCATAGATGCTATCATTTCTGAAAAATGATTGTTAGCTTTGGAGAAGTGAATGCAAAAACACGAAATTAGACAAGGCTCGTAAGTTTTAGATGTCAAAAATACCCATTGTCCCAAATTATTGGATTTCTAAAAAAAAAAAACGTACAATTTTGAATTTCGAGATTAAAAAATCAAATTTTTTCGAACATAATTTTTTTAATTTTTGCACCACATTAAAGAGCTCATGATGTACTTAAAAATATGATGCTCGGGAGTCCTCTATTTTCCGATCCAAAAATTACACGACTATTCGTAGGAAGCGATTTTTACTCTAAAAAACTCTTTAGTTTTGAAAGTTTTACGAGCTTCCTCACAGAAAACAAATTACGAGCTTCTGTTTTTTAATTATCTAACAAGCATTTATGTAATACTCCTTTCATTCGTCCATTTTTAATTGTCCACTTCGAAAAATTCAACTTTTTTAGAGACATGATGGGACATGTAACAAGTGTATTGAAAATATTTTGAGGTTCGTTTCACTTGCTTATCATTCTAAATGAATGCTTGTAAGTTTTTAAATATAAGGATCGATCAAATCACGGCTCAATTTGTTCCACTCGCTTATCATTCTAATTACGTCAACTGTTGGAAAAGTAGGGGAGTGTTTTGTGAATTTCAAAACAATAGAGAGGTTCTTGCAAATTGTAAATCTCACGGGAAGTCTCTTTGGATTTCCTTTTCGAACACATTTTTTAAACCGATCACTCAATAATATGAGGTTCTACAATATTTTTTTACAATCCGAGTCATTTATTTTGTAATTTTAGACGTTTAGATCACCGAGTCGTTTATGTTGTAATTTTAGACGTTTAAATCACTAATGAAAAAAATTAAAATTGATCAAACATCGAGAAATGTTTTATTCAAATCAATTGAATAACAGAAAGAATTTGAAGATCCATTTATCGCAAGGAAAATGTAAAGATTTAACATTGCTACTGAGTGTTTTGTTTGCCAAACATTATTTTTGAATTTGAAAATGTGGAAATAAAATGTTTATTTTTTAAGAAGGTTTCTGGAACGGGATCTTAATGTTTAACTAGAGGCCGGGCACACGCGATGCGTATACAAGTCAAATCTCTCTTATTATTTTTTGTCAATGTTCAATCAATCAAACAATAAACGGAATTCGACATGCACACGCATTATTTGTGCTCGGCCTCTAGTCGTATAACAAAACTGAAAACATGGCTAATGAGGTCATCCGTTTGGTGTCCCATTGCATGACTATTTGATTCATTCTCTAATCAAAAACGGAAACAAACACATATTTCATGCAAATCCAAGATGAGAGACTTAGTTTGGTGTAGTTACAAAATTTTAATTTCCTGCCCTGCTTTTTATTTCTTATATTAATGACGTGTCAAAATGGTGGTGTGGTTGTGTCTTAATAATTGAATAACTCAAGGCGGGGGCGATGCGTGTGCGAGTCAAATTTTGACAAAATTTATAAGAATTCGATCAAATAAAACCGAATGATTCCCAATTTATAGAATTCAATTACCAGTTTCATAAATTTGTGCGGGATTTTCTACAAAAAACAACTAATTACATAAACAAGCATCACCATAGAGTTTAATTCCTCTTGTCTTGTGGCCAGAAAGATAAATACAGTGTAAAGGAGAGTAAAAAAGGAGAAGCCAAGTAAAAAGGAGAAGGAAAGATAAATACAGTGTAAAGGAGAGTAAAAAAGGAGAAGCCAAGTAAAAAGGAGAAGCTGGGCAAATCCTTGTAAGGCAGATCACAGCCGTCCAGACGTGCTTTTAACAGCATGAATTTAAAATGAAACTTTCACGTAAAACACTCTTGAATGACTGTGATTTACACTACACGCCCCTAGGTGCATCTATAGGGTTGCCGAAATAGCAATTGAAAACAAAAGGCAAAGAGAGAAGATTGAGATACCTTGTAGTAGTAGGAGACTGTGTGGCAGTATAGCTTACTACTTTCTTTGATTTGTCGCTATTTTAAAAAATTGAAAAGCCTATCTACTACTTGTGAAGTATAAAGAAAACAAAAAAAGTACTAAAAGAGCAAATAAAGGAAGAGCGAAAAAGGTAATTATAACCTTATAGAGGACAGGTTCGTTCAGTTAGGTGTTGGGAAAATTTCAAAATAACACTTGAACTTTGCACCAAATGTTATAGAGACACATGAATTTAAGTTTATTTTAATTAAACACCTATACTAACAAAATTTTCAAATTTAGACACCTGAACTTAAATTTATTTCAATTAAACACCTGTACTAACAAAATCTCCAAATTTAGACCCCCGCCGTTATATTTCGTCCCAAAAATTGCTGACATGGCATCTCCAACCCGTTTAAGTTACCCCATTGCACTGTTTTCAACAGGGAACGACGAAGTTTGCAATGGGCAATTTAAACGGGTTGGACATGCCATGTCAGCAATTTTTGGGACGAAATATAACGGCGGATGTCTAAATTTGAGGATTTTGTTAGTGCATGTGTTTAATTGAAATAAACTTAAGTTCTAGTGTCTAAATTTGAGAATTTTGTTAGTATATGTGTTTAATTGAAATAAACTTAAGTTCAGGTGTCTCTGTGACATTTGGTGCAAAGTTCAGGTGTCATTTTAACATTTTCCCGAGAAAAGAGAGAAGAAAGGTGTCTAGTGGATATGAAAGTAAATTCCGATTTAACTATAAATTTGAGGGGAGCGTGGGTATGGCAGTTGGGTGAGTGAGACTGCTTTTACACAATTACCTGCCAGTTAATCCTTCTGGTGGTTAGAGAGCAGTACGGAAAATTCTTTCTTTTAGAGGGCATTTTTGGAAAATAAAATACATGAATGGAAGAGAGACATTAAAGTGGTGCTCTCCCTTTATATATTACTAGAGGCCAGGGCACACGCAATGCATGTGCAAGTCAAATTTTGGCAAAATTTGTGAACATTGATCAGATAATAACCATGAAGAAATTTTGTCAAAATTCGACTTGCACACGCATCGCGTGTACCCCGGTCTCTAGTTTCAATAAAGAGGCCGGGACACACATCGAGTGCAACAACCTTCACAGAGACCGCACGACCACACTCACATCTCAAAAGCCTCCTTATTAGCCAGGCACATGTGTTGCTTACGAAAGTTGATTTTTGTTAAAAATCTTAAAATTGTTGTTTTATTAGAAACTTCAACTTCATATGCCAACACATGGGGATAAAAAAAGGATGGAAACTTCATATTACCGTGAGTTTGAGTTTCTATTAGAATAGTATTCAATTCTCTGCCAACTCAATTGAACAGTTCCAATCACCAAATCAAAACTCAAACTACAGCACACACGTGTCCCTCACGAACACTTGCTTTTCCCACCGGTCGAGTATCTCTTTATAGTCACTACAATCAAAACATCTGCCGCGACAGGCGTCCCCGCCCTTCTCTCTCCGGTTACCAACGGTCAGCCCACCGGCCGGCGATCTTTGTTGCCGCTGCCGTCGTTAAGGCCACTAGGGTCTCACAATCTTCTCTTCTGGTTAGTTCCCTCATACGTTTCTTGCTCTCTTATGTATCTCTATGCTTTAGATTTATTAGTACTCAATTGAATCCCAATAGTTAGGTGTGCTCCTTTTATTGGATGAAGGAATCCTCAATAGCTAAGCCACTGTTGCTTCATATTCCGATCATTTTCTCGGTGAACAAGCTCACAAACCAAACCAAACCAAACCAAACAATTGGGGATATTAGGATTTGTGTCATAAAGATCTACCGGGGCTTTATGCGCTGGCAGTCAGCTACCTGCCTACCACACGACCTTCCTCCTTTATCCGGCCTTGAGATGGGCTTTAGAAAGATGAAAGACTCTAAGCTCGGTGAACAAGTTTATTGGAAGAAGAATTTAAGTGATGGCGTGCAAGGTCAAGGAATTATATTGGACTTTCCGATTCCAGTTGCTTACTTTATGGTTTTCCTTGCTCTTCTTGTGGTTTTCCGAGTTTTACATTTATGGCTTCCTCTCTCAAGTAAATGCAAGTCGAGATATGGTGAACTTCAGATCCCCTGGGTATTCCTGTGGACTGCTTCCCTTAGTCTCTATTTGTACTTTCGGTAAAGTTGATTTTGGAATTTAATGTGACTTTCGAGCCGTGATGGCTGATTTTGAGTGGAGATGTGTATGTGAAAATGGTGGCCGCTGTCCAGTTACAGATAAAGATAGATACATATATAGATATCCAGCAGCATCACTAGTAGCATATCCACCAGCAGCACTAAGAGTATACCAAAGCGCATTGCCTTAGTGTTTGCTTAGTGGGGGATTCTGAAGTGGCTGGAGCTCCATAGGCATAACAGCAACCAATAAAGGGCGTAACATTTCGAAACTTCACTTATGGTATCCATCGTGGATTCCACTCCAATATAACATTTTCTACTAAGGTTGTAACATTACCCATGAAAGGGCTTTACATTTGCCTATTAGAGGGTGTAACATTTGCTAGTAGTGAGTCTCGCCGTCTCACAAATGTTGCAATCATGACATGAATGTACCTAGCTCATGCATATGTTTGTGTGCAGATGTACAGTATATGTCTTTGTATATGTGTTCCTACTTCATAGTTACCCAAAATTTCATTACTCCTTTCTTCAGAAGTTGGCAAACACAAAAATATATGGATGCTATTGGGGATTGAGTTTTGAAAACAACTATGATGGAAGATGGAAACTGACTCTGATGGGATTCCACTTCTTTGACTCAAAGCTTCAATTTAAATCCAGAAGTCAAGCAAACCAGAATCCATTGCCTTCCACACCATTCCACTGTGGAACTCCATAGACTTATGTTTAATATAACCTTTTGTATGTTTTTTTTGGTAACTACCTTTTGTATATTATTGGCTCAGTTCCATTTTCTAAGTTCTTGAACAAACCGCTTTTGCGATTCAAAATTTGTAGGCAAATACCATGAGAGAAGTCATGGGTTCAAACTCACGAAGGCAGATTCTTTGTGAGGAGAAGCAGTATGAAGATAGGATCAGCAACTTACCAGACAGCCTTATTGCCCAAATCCTCTCCTGTCTTCCCACAAAATACGCAGTGGCAACTAGTGTCTTATCGACTAGATGGAAGCAATTATGGACATCAATCACCAGTTTGGATTTTGATGATGAGTTGCTGTTACTTCCTCATAATCAAACTAGTAATACAACACTGCACAGGATTTTCACAAGTTTTGTATGCCGAGTGTTGTCACTGCATAGGGGAAAATGTGTGCAAAAGTTCCGTCTCAAATGCACTTGCACTTGTGATGTTTCACATGTTAATGGGTGGATTGCTGATATGTTACTGCGTGATGTTCGAGAACTTGATCTGTCCGTCCATGTGGAACACTCTATTTTGCTTCCTCAGAAGCTCTTTACTTGTAGAACTCTGGTGGTGTTAAAACTGGATGATATTTACGATGTTACGGTCATGGATGTACCTACTTCGGTTTCCCTCCCTAACCTTAAAATTCTACATCTTGTTGGTATCGGCTTTGTAGATGATGACTCAATCAATAGGTTCCTCTCTGGCTGCCCTGTGCTTGAAGAGCTGAGTATGACTAGATGTGTGAGGGAAGATGTGGGTGTGATTAATGTTGTTGCACCTGTTCTTACAAGCTTGATTATATCCGAATGTTTGGCAGAGTATACCCATGGTTTGAAGTGCAAGATTGTGCTAGACACCCCGGCACTTCTATACCTCACAATCAGTGATTCTCCTGCGGGAGGTTATTTTGTAGAGAACTTGTGTCACCTCATCAGAGCTGATATTGATTTTGTTGAAGGGTGTAATGATTCAACTGTCTCTGAAGGCATAACTAATCTTCTCGGTGGGATATCTGGTGTTCAGTCTCTACACTTATCTAATTACTCTATGGGGGTATGGCTGCTTATATCTGATCTCTTTATGTAGTTAACTGCTTACCCAATCCCCATTGACCACCCATAGTTGTATGCATGGTTTGCTAGTTAATTTGCATGTCATTCTCTAGCACTTGACTCATTAAAGTATTCTTGTATAAAGGTTATTTCTTCTAGTAACTCTCTACTGCCAAAGTTTCATAATATGACTTACTTGGAGCTTGGTGCAATGCCTAATGATGGATGGAAATTGCTGCCAGAGTTGCTGGAGAACTCCCCACATCTGGGGACTCTTGTTTTCGAAAAGGTGAGTCAACAGGTATTCTTTTCTTATTTGGTTTAGAGTTTAGACTATATTTGGATTCTGGATTTGTCGAGTGCCTGGTTTGTGGAGGGAAAAGAAAGGAACATTGTGTGTGTATCAAACACAAGCTAAGTAGATCATCAAGAAAATAAAAGAAAAAAACACGAGCTAAGTAGCATTTTTTGGTAAATGAAATTTCATTCAAGAAAACACAGCCCAAAGGCTTCAAATGATACAGAGTATCCCAAGAAACAAAACAAAATTGTAAAAAACCACAAAGAAACAACATCATCCTAACCAAACTAAGGAAAGGAAACAAAAAATCTCAGCTGAAAATTCCTGTAGTAATATTCGAAGCACTGCAGACTGTATAGTTCCTCTGAGTTTGACAAGCTTGTCTCTCAAATAATTGTCAAGCAGCTGAATGATTGCAGCAGGGCCAGTAGCCGAGCTTGAAAATCCTAGAGTTTCTCTCAATCCACAAGTGATACAGGGCTCCTGCTATTGCCAACTTAAAAGCCACAGAAGCGAAACTCTTTACTTTGACATGCTGCAAGGCCCAATTCACCTCAATGTCCCAGTTAGTAGGGTTCCTTCTAATATTAAGCTTGTCGAGAACTGCTCCCCAGACTTGAGAAGAAAAGGAGCACTGAAAAAGCAAATGGCTGTGAGACTCTTCCAACTGATTGCATAGAACACATGTAAAATCCAAATGATTCCCCAACTCAACATTACTCAATCTGTTAAGGCAGCAAAGCCAAAGATTAAATGCCCGTCTAGGCACACAACAGCTATACCAAACCAAATGGAACCAAGGTACGTAAATTCCCCCGTACCTAATGGCATTCCGGGCAGAATTAACAAAAATTCCCATCTTAAGAAGGCAACCAAAAAAACAGAATCTTTGATATCAATATGAGGCAAAAGAGTATGAGGAGTATGCCCAATGATGTATCATGTATGTAATAGTAGAGCTTCTTTGTCTAGGCCATCTCCATCCTCCATTTAGAATAATGGAAGATACTTTGGTCAACAAAGATCTTTCCCCGAATTTCAGGAATAAGGCCCTAAGTGGTGCCAATTATCCAGCCGTAAGCATGTGTCATTCCATTACCAATGTCATATTGAATCAAGGGTTGAGCTAGAGGTCTGAGCTTGACCATTTAAATTTCTTCTGTAATCAGGGACTTCGAGATGAAAATTGGTATTATCCATTGGATTGGAATCCACCACAGAATGTGCCTTCTTGTTTGCTCTCTCACCTCAAGGTAATTGAAATTAGATTCTTTGAGGGGGAGAAAGAAGAGTGGGAGATGGTCCAGTATTTTCTGTGCAATGCAAAAGTTTTGGAGAAGGTGCACATGCATTACAGCGATGATAGAGACTGCACAATCCAGATCACACAGCGACATTAAGCAAGAGCTTGAGGTTTGTAACGGAACTTTTGATCAAAGGGTCTCCAGGACTTCTTCATGTCGCAACACAATACCAGACTTGTTTTGGATATTTTTGTGGTAGTCTCACTTTGTCAAATTAGCTTGTGAAAATCAATTTGCCATCATGATGCTGGAAGCGGGGTTGTGACAGTGGAGAGAAAGTTCTGTATTAGTGGTCCTGATCCTCTTTGTTTTGGTACTTCAGTTTTGTATCTCTGGTAATGGACTTTGTTAGTAGGCTAGCCTCTGGTGAAGTGGGGGAATTGTTGTATATTCCTTGTGGAGTTTTGTCTACATTATTTGTGAAACCTCGGTTTGTAAAGTTTCGACATGTGTTTTGCGACAGGTGCTTTGCGTGTCACACTGGTTTCTGGAGTACTATCTTAATTTCTCCCTACAATACGTCCGCGCTTCTCTCTAAGTAGTTGAATGCAATTACAGGTCGCTTTAATTTGGTTTTCCTTGTGTAACACTAATGTCCTCGGCTTTGCTACGTATTCAGAGTAAACCTCTAACCTCGCCTCCTCCTGCTGCTAGGACTCCACCTTGCCATTAAAGTCAAAACTGATTACACCCAAAAGTGGTAATGGGTGGGGGATTGGCGAAACAGATTGGAAAACGAAAAAAAAAAAGAAGAGAAAAAGAGACATCAGAGGAGATGTGTGAAAAATGATGACGACGATTGACTAGGGGTGGGTGTGCTGGTGCGCGAGTGCAAGCCTAAAAGCGTTTTTTAAAATTTCCCGTCAGTATAAGGGTATGGATAGGTTCGTCCCAAAGTCATGGACACGTGGAACACACTTTTGAGCCGTTTAACACACTTTTGAAAGGCCCAGATGAACTACTCGAACACCGCGTGGGTACGGCCACTTGGTACCCACCCAGTACCCAAAAATTTATCCATGGGCAGAGTTTGTGCGGCGGGGAGAGCACTTGGGGCACCACCCGTCCACTCCCCCAGGGGCACTAAAAATAATTTTTCGCCTACTCAAACTAGACCACAGGTGCCACTCTCGACCATTTGCTACAGTTTTGGTCAAGTATCTTTCGGGTTACCAACGGTCAGTCCACCGGCCGGCGATCTTTGTTTCTGCCACCCGTCGCTAAGGCCACTAGGGTTCACAATATTCTCTTCTGGAGTTCCACTTTATCCGTCTCTTAATCTCTTATCTCTACACTTAGATTTATTATTCAACTGGATCTCAATAGCTAGCTGCCCCTTTCAATTGCATGAATCCTCGATAGCTACAGTTGCCGCCGCATTGTACATGAACGTGTAATTAGATGCATCCTTCTAATTAAACGTATAGTATTTGGTTTTACTCGTTGCTTCATATTCCAATCATTTGCTCGGGGAACAACTCGGACAACCTATCTTCCGCGTTGTACTGAAAAGTTTTTCTCTCTCTTTTTTATTCTCTTAATCTGTATAAGTTCTTCACTATACCTATTTTGCTAGTGTATTTTGTTGGTTAAAATAGTGGGAGAAGTCATGCGTTCAACCTCAAAAATCCGCAAGCGTTCCAAGGATCTGAGTGTCAAGAAATGTGAAGACGGGATCAGCAACTTACCATGCAACCTTATTAGCCACATCCTTCCATTTCTTCCCACGAAAAATGCTGTAGGACACATGAATGTTAGAGACACGTTGAAAGAAAAATAGGTATTATTGAAAGGTGCGTAAATACGCCTATTTACATTTCTTAACTTAGACTTGTTATGTCCGTTTAGTGCGCTATTTAGGAATTGATACTTGTTAATTGTGTTTCAGGACTCATAGAGCCGATGAATAACACTTGAAGCTAAAGAGCAAAGTTTGCTTTTATTTGGTGTCGAGGTAGGAAAAAAAATAAAATAAAAGAGCTGAAACTTAATAGTCTTTGCACGTGGTTAATTTGTGGCTGGGAAAAGTGGGCCTATTAATTACAAGAGTAAATTACAGTAAACCCCCCTCAACTAACGCAAATTTTCACGTAACCCCCTCTGACTACAAAACCCAACAGTGTGCACCCTCTAACTATCTAGAATTGACACTTAACACCCTTTTGTTAGGTCTCCGTAGGAAAAATGCACCGACGGCCGTCTCCGGCCACCTGCCGGCCGATCCGAGCCATCCAAAAATTTTATAAAAAAAAACCGAGTGGGCTAACGCGGGAATCAACGGCATCCGACGTGCGTAGGTGCTCGATCCAAACACCCCAAGAATTTAAATGGGGTTTTTAGATCGAGTACCTACGCACGTCGGATGCTATTGATTCCCGCGCTTGCCCACTCGGTTTTTTTTTTAAAATTTTTTGGACGGCTCAGATAGGCCGGCCGATGGCCGGAGACGGCCGTCGGTGCATTTTTCCTATGGAAACTTAACAAAAGGGTGTTAAGTGTCAATTCTGAATAGTTAGAGGGTGCACACTGTTGGATTTTGTAGTCAGAGGGGGTTAAGTGAAAATTTAGGTTAGTTGAGGGGGGTTTACTGTAATTTACTCTAATTACAATTTGGAATGAATGGAAGGAAGCCAAAATAATAAAGAGTAAATTACAGTAAACCCCCCTCAACTAACCTAAATTTTCACTTAACCCCCTCTGACTACAAAACTCAACAGTGTGCACCCTCTAACTATCCAGAATTGACACTTAACACCCTTTTGTTAGGTCTCCGTAGGAAAAATGCACCGATGGCCGTCTCCGGCCACCGGGCGGCCGATCCGAGCCGTCCAAAAATTTTATAAAAAAAAATTGAGTGGGCTATCGCGGGAATCAACGGCATCCGACGTGTGTAGGTACTCGATCCAAACACCCCAAGAATTTAAATGGGGTGTTTAGATCGAGCACCTACGCACGTCGGATGCCGTTGATTCCCGCGTTGCCCACTTGGTTTTTTTTTAAAAATTTTTGGACGGCTCGGATCGGCCGCCAGGCGGCCGGAGACAGCCGTCGGTGTATTTTTCCTACGGAGACCTAACAAAAGGGTGTTAAGTGTCAATTCTGGATAGTTAGAGGGTGCACACTGTTGGGTTTTGTAGTCGGAGGGGGTTAAGTGAGAATTTAGATTAGTTGAGGGGGGTTTACTGTAATTCACTCAATAATAAAAGAGCAGAAACTATATAAAGAGGGGAAAAAAGGGGGTTTGAGGGATATCTTATTCTCACGCAGGCAGAAACGGAGAACAGGGGCTGCCATCAGGAACTTTTTCTCACGCAATAGAGAGAGCAATTGAGTGGTGCGGCTGTTCATCACGCCTCGGCGGCCAGAGCAGTATCAACTACACTGCGGAAGAAGAAAACAAGCTACAGGGTTCAATCTTTTTATTCTCTGCAAAAACTTTAGTTTATTGTTCAATGAAGTTTTATTTGTTTCACGATTATTTATTCTCACTCCATGAGGGGCTAAACTATTCGGCTCGGGTGACGAGGAGGTCTCTCCAAGTAGCATAGTTGTTTGATTCTTAGGGTTTTATATTCAACTTGATTGTATGACTTGGTCGATTCATAACTTTTTATGAAGTTTAATATTTTTCTAACATTCGAATGTGTTTGTATCCATGGTTTCAAGCACTGTCATACAATGGTTTCTAATGTTCCAAGATAGGTTTTGAGATAGCCTATACGGAGTACGAATTTTGATTATATTTTGGGGATTATCGATAGTAATTGCTACCCTACCATGGTCTGGTTTAGTGTTGAATATGAACCCTAGGTTTCGAAATAATTATGTTACAAGGGGAGACTGAATCGGAAACCCTAGTCCCTTCTCTCATTCGTTTACAAATCCTTTAATCGCTTTCTTAGTTTAATCAAATCAAATCAAATCCAAACATTTTCCTTTCAGAATTAAAGTAGAAATCAATTGAACGTATCGCAACTTAGCTTTTTACTCTCCGTGGATGATCCTGGACTTAACCACTGTTTATCGGAATATTAATTAATTCCTTGGTTTTAGATATTATATTTTTGGTACGAAAACGACAAACAAATCATAGTTGCAACTTACATACAATAACTTTATACAAAAAAACAAAGACATTAACTTTCTGAAGATATAGAAACAGTGAAGTTTAAGATATTCAAGAATTAGGCAGCCACTGCAATCTTAACTATATCCAAGGTATAAATACGACAATCTAACGTGTTTCCAACGTGCCCTAAACTTGTCCTGGTTAAAATATTGTTATAAACTACGCGGACACATATTTGTGTCGCAGATGTGTTGGATAGGGATACGTGAGGCCCGTTAACATATATCGTGCTTCTTAGCATAAAAGAATAGGGATTTGGATACATGATATCACTGTAGAAGGACATTGGCTACCTCCAACACCAAGAAATAAGAACACTGGGTATTTTTGCAGGTCTGGATGTTGGTCTAGGGGACCTGATTTTGAACCAAACTTAGTGGTTATGATTCTTATGAAATTAACTGCTTTCCACTTATTTGACTCAACCATCTTTAATCTTTACGTCAAATTTTCAATTACTTCAACAGATTAATCAACAAAACAAAACCCATCAACTCGGACAACCTATCTTTCATGTTGTACCAAAAAGTTTTTTTCTTTCTCTTTTTTAGTCTTTTAATCTGTATATGTTCTTCACTATACCTATTTTACTAGTGTATTTTGTTGGTTAAAATAGTGGGCGAAATCATGCATTCAACCTCAAAAATCCACAAGCGTTCCAAGCATCGAAGTGTCAAGAAATGTGAAGACAGGATCAGCAACTTGCCATGCAACCTTATTAGCCACATCCTTTCATTTCTTCCCACGAAAAATGCTGTGGCAACTTGTGTCTTGTCAACCAAGTGGAAGCAATCTTGGACATCGTACGACAGTGTGGACTTTGATGATACATTATTGCTAAATCCTCACAAGCGTGATAGAACTCCGTCTCTGCAAACGAGTTTCACAAGTTTCATTGATCGAGTGGTGCTACTGCATAGAGTCTCCCGGTTAAATAAGTTCCATCTCAAGTGCACTCAGCGTTATGATCTGTCAAATGTTAATGCATGGATCGCTGCCGCCTTATTGTCTCGTGTTCAAGAACTTCATCTCTCCATTCCCATGGAGCATTCTACAGAGCTACCTCAGGACCTCTTCTCTTGTGGAACATTGGTGGTACTAAAATTGGGTGCCAAATTTGTTATGAATGTACCAGCTTCGGTTCATCTACCGAATCTTAAAATTCTCCATCTTCATAGTGTCGAATTTTCAGATGATGAGTCAATCGATTGGCTCATTTGTGGTTGCCCGGTGCTTGACGAATTGAGTATGAGAGGATGTGTTGGGAAAGATGTACGTGTTGTAAAGATTTCGGCACCTATGCTCACAAGTTTGGTTATCTATGATTTGTATTCCAATTACAGGGAATTTAGGGAGCACTCCTACACAATTGTGCTCGAGACCCCTGCTCTTTTGTTCCTTGACATCACGGATAATGTTGCAGAAGGTTATTCATTACAAAGCTTATGTCATCTGGCTGAAGCTCGTATTACTATTTTTGATACCACCGACCAATTTGATTTAGAGTTTGACTATTCTGAAGCTGTAAGTGATTTTCTCAAGGGGTTATCCAACGTACAACGTCTATACTTATCTAGTGAATTCATGGAGGTATAGGAGCTTATTCTTATGTATTTTCATTTCTAACAACTTACAAAATCTCGACTAGTCTACTCGCTTGTATGTATCGTTTGCTAGTTAAATTTTCCAGGTCATTTTATAGTAGTTGACCAAGTAAAGTATTCCTTGTTGAAGGTTATGCAAATAGCAAATCGCCGATTGCCAAAGTTCCATTGCATGACTTACTTGGAGCTTGGTCCAACCGGGGGTGATACTGTGGTATGGGCATTGTTGCCAGAGTTGCTGGAAAACTCGCCACGTCTCGGGTCCCTTGTGTTTGGGGAGGTGAGTGGAGTGCGGTATGCTTTCCTTTTATAGTTATGTGAGTAGCAATGCAATTGTGACATTTCTAATTTATTCTGTAATCAGGTAGATTCCAGTGGCCCAATAGGTCCAGAGCCTGTACACCGTTGGAATCCACCTCAAAGCGTGCCTTCTTGTTTGCTCTTTCACCTCAAGGAGATAGAGTTTAAGTTCTTTGGAGGGGAGGAATATGAGCAGGAACTGTTGGATTATTTTTTGAACAACGCAAAAGTTTTGGAGAAGGTGAACGTGTGTCATCGCAATAGCTGGAGCAAAGCATTTTACACCATGATAAGAGCTGAAGGTTTTAAGAAAATCCGGATAAAGTGAAAGGCTCAAGGACCACTCAGATTGCAATCCCGTAATATTTGGTTTGTTTTCGGTATTTCCAATTGTTCTTGTCAAATTAGCTTGTGTGAATTGTTTTTGCTACCGTGATGTTGGGTGCGGAATTGTGACAGCTTCATAAAAGTACTGCGTTAGTCGTCCTCATCCTTTGATTTTTCGTCCTTTAATTTCGTATTCCGTGGCTATGAACTTTTTTACTGCTTACCCCTCCAATGAAGTAGGTGAATGGTAACTGTTCTGCATGAGATTTTGATAGCTATGGATTGAAATCAAACTTGTGCATCGTTACAGGAAATTGTTACTTTTTCCGGTTTATGTTATTTTGATTCATTTGCACAACGAGAAGAACACATCCCTTGTATGTTATCTTTGAGCCATTGTATGGTGATAAAATTAATGTGGAACGAAATTTAGTCATTTGTTGTGCTTGTGCACAAGAAGAAACAATCGATCAACCGCGAGCAATCGCAAGAACATGAGATATGCCTGGTTTGGCAGTGCGCACCTACTCCACAGGGGAAGGGAATAAAAGATGGTGCAGTAAGCAAACAATAAGAGCTGCTTACTGCCCACTGGCAATGAATCGTTTTTTTTGTTTTTTGTTTTGTTGCAGTTACGCTGTTGCCACATACAATCACACAAACTCACTCATATCAAATATGGGGTTCACACATTGCAAGCACACATTTAGATCCATGTTTGATGTAAGTGAGTTTGTGTGCAAGTGTGTGATCGCATATTAATTAGTTTGTTTTTTTAGTAACGGAGAAACAACCATATACTCAAGCCACTAAATGGATCTAACTTCGCAATCCAAGCTTTAAAGTGCATACACACTATGTGTGTGAACCCCATGTTTGATGTGAGTGAATTTGTGTGATTGTGGTGTAGGTGTGTGGTTGTATATTATTAGTATTATTTTTTTGTTTCGTTACGGAGGCCACTAAATGGACTCAACTATGCAATCTAAACCTCCAGAAGAGCTAGCGAGACTACACCAGTCACATCCCCCTCACTTACTGCAAGGTACTCTTCATATGAAAAATCGAACCCCAAATTTTTTTCTTTACTTTACACTTTTCACATCAACCTTTATCTCCACTTTCCAAAATTATCCTCCACTTTACCAATTAACTTTTCAAAATGGACACTTATTTTGGGACATCCCAAAATGGAATAGTTGTCATTTAAATAGGGTGGAATATTTGCGGGTCAAATACGGGTCAATAGTAGGCGGGTTAAAATGGGTTGGGTCAAATGTGGGTCAAGTATGACCCATTTTCCCTTTACTCGCAGTCGGCCGTCATACAACCAGGAAACCCCCTGTTTTTTTTTTTTCCCTGCTTTGGTTCCTCAAAAAGCAAATGAGAAAAATAACAGTTTGAAGATTTTATTGTTTTGATCCAGTGCATTTTACGGGCTGAAGAATACAAGGAAGTTTCTAAGCTGTAGGATCAACCTCCATACTTTGTTAGAACTGAATTTTGCTTTTGGTTGTATTTTTTTTCTTGCATTTAACAGAGCCAAGATAATTTGCTTAAATCTTTTTTTTTTTTTTTTTTTACGTTCGGACATAATTTTTTGAATTTCTTTGCAACATATTAAAGAGCTCATAAAGTACTTTAATTTGGTGTAACGAACTTTAAAAATTATGCTTGAAAGTACTATTTTTTCAATCCAAAAATTGTACCACTTTTCGTTGAGGCAGGCAGTTGGGGACGGAGGAAGTAGTATATAACATGTGAATTTGAGTCAAACCTTCGAATTAATAATTCAATTTCGATTGAACTTTCCTACTCAAATTCTGCACGCACGCTTTTAGAGCGGTAGCAAAAAGTAGCATTGTGTAACCAAAATACCACCTCTTTTTTTTATCCAAACCAAAAGACCACTTGTCGAACTAATTTTCCACCATTTGTCCTAAAAAAATCAATAGATAATGCAGGATTTGAACTAAATTTTCCACGAAGTAAACTTTACTATTATTTTGGGAACGACAGGAAGTCAGCTTGAAGAAAATAATAAATTGAAATTCGTGCTCCACTTTTTATTGATGGCGCTCCACTCTGTTTATGAAGTTACTAGTAACTTTACATTAAAATTAGAATGCCATCAGTAAAAAGTGGAGCGCGAAAATCAATACAATTTCTTTTTTTTGTTTGTTTGAGACTAATTCCTAAATGAACTTTGATACTCCACTTGCTTATTTCCCATGACCAGCCCGGAAAAGAAACTAGATGAAAGTTGAGATATTTTCAATGCTCCTGAACATTATATGAGCGCCACAATGGTAGAAACTTTGAAGAAGGCAAAAACAGTTCTTCATGGGTTATCAATGATGTCCAAAGATCATGACACCAGTTGGTGCCGGCCTTGAGATTCCCAGGGCCTATGACGAACTTGTGAGAGAAAAAAATATTTTTATGGGGAAGAAAAAGAGAGGTTCATAGGACTTAAACCATGTACCTATTGAATAACAAAACTAAGCTTCTCCGCTAAGCTATTTAGCTCATGTGTTATACAAACGCTAAATTAAATACTCCACTGTCCCTTTTTAAATGTCTCTCAGTTTGAAAAACACGTAGTTTAAGGAGTCGACTTTCACATCTACTATACACTTTTCCATCAACTTTTCTCTTTACTTTACACTTTTCACATTAACTTTTATCTCCACTTTTTAAAATTATCCTCCACTTTACCAATTAACTTTTCAAAATGGACATTTATTTTGGACATCCCAAAATGGAATAGTTGTCATTTAAATAGGGTGGAGGGAGTATATATTACATATCTACCTATCCCTATATAGGGCCCTAGTTTTGAGCAAAACTTCAGGGGCTTAAGTTCGTCGCTTTGTTCGTCTTAGCTCAGGACCGGCCCTGACACCAGTACATCAATAAAAGATGAAACTCCATACTTTTACGCGGGTCTTGAACAACCCATGAATCATTGGCTGGCTGGCTGCACCTTTCCTTGAGATTTACTATATGTTAGCAAAGAGAGATTTTTTTATGCTGCATGCTATATCTTGTACTACGTCTTTTGAAACCACTTGATTAGGTGTGCAGCATGCAATTTCTTTCGGGTAAAGCAGAAAAAATTCTAATCCAGGAAATCATCCTCCACAGTGATTACCGTCCCTCCATACATACTGAATAAACGACGACTTCCAAACAGAAAGAGTAACTAAATTAGGAAAACGTGAATACTCACGAACATGGTTTTAAATTGCAGTGTCAATTGCATAACTGCCACGATTGCAACTGACAGATATTGAGAGTATAGGAGAATGTGTAACGGGAATCGGACATCGAGAACGGTAAATTTATTTCAAGCACTAAACCCCCATTGATTCACATGTTGTAACCTTATTCACAACACAATTGAATGTTCCTAGAGGTTGTTGACCAATATTTGACTTTTACAAGCATTTTGGTAAGAAACATTAACTTAAACGTCGCTTTTAGGAGGTGGGGGAATTTGTTGCCCTTGCTGCAGTGAGGGGCCAGGTTTCCGCGGCCTATTTGCATTGAGGAAGTTACCTATTTGTTTCTCGTAGGCGGGAAGCTTCTCCTTGAAATTAGGTAAAATGTTGCTTTTGGGAACTTGTAAGAACTGCAGAACACGCTCCAACATAGTCTTAAACATCTCAAGCTTCTCGAATTGCTCGTGTTTTGGTTGCTGAGAAAGGGAATCATGCAGGACAAAAGGTAAAAATTTGAGCTGTAATGAGAGAACATCGTAGTAAATAGCAATTTTCACTGACCTTACAAAAGATAAAGAATCTACATAAGTACTAATTCTTTTTTAGGTTGGAAGTTGTATATTTTACTTTCCGTTTTCTGTGATGGGAGAGTTGTAATTACTAGGTACTCAGGGACCCTTTTGTTCCTTGCACAGCTTATGGCATCCAGCTCTGCAATAAGCTGTGTGGACTCTGCCAAAGCAGCAAGGGACATTTTTTTACTTTTAACATATCCCGCATTATTCCTTAACAGGTTCCCATATAAATAGCAATGTCCTTAACCCTTGAGTTTAGACCAAACAGCTACTGGAGAGCTATAACTTATGTACGGAAATGAACTTCACAAGATGTAGGTGAAACGAACCTGCTGCAATTTACCAACAATTTTATGGTACATTTCAGTTAGTTCTGGTAAATAAGCCTCCTTCATGACTTCAATCTGCATCATAGAAGTTTCATAATTTCATGAGCCATGCATATAAAAATTGATGTCGTCACTTGTTACGACACTATCCAAAATTTATCCCAAAACTTCGGCTATTAGAAGTGCAAAATCCAAACATACAAAGACGCGCAATGCAAAGGAGAGGAGCAGAAATACAAACGGGAACAACTTCAAATGGAGAGACTTGAATCAAGAAATTCCAAGACTTATTAGCTTCGATACCATACTAAGTCATCTAATGTCCAAAGCTTAATGCTGTGTTTGGTTGATTATTGAAATTTTTAAAAAAATAGTAGGGGTAATATAAGTGGAGAGAGATAGAAAGAAAAATGTTGTAAGTAAGGAGAATCTAGTGAGAATTTTTTGAAATTCTTACTCCGAGCAGCCGTCCTCTTTCGATACCCTTGCGCTCTTCTTTCTGACCGGGGAGCTAACAAGTGCAGCCGCCTACTGCAGGGGGGGACTCTTATAGGGTTTTTTTGGTTGTATTTTGTATTTTCAGTGTGCATAACAAGTGCAAGTCAAGGTGTCTTTTATAGTGCAATACTATGGGTTTAGCATCCATCTTGAACTGGTTTGAAATAGCTCTATCACATGCTTTACTTGAAACTTAAATTTCAGGTTGCAAGATCAGGAAGCCGCACTCATAACCGTGTTTTTGCACTTTCCTAGACCCTGTAGTCGTTACGCTTCCTGACGATATTGCTGTTGTCATCACATTATAGCCCTCAAATTTGGTGTTAGGAACTAACTGTCCGAAGTAACATGACGTGTGGTTCTATCGTGGTAGTTTTAGCAGAGTTTCCGTATTAGAAACCAGGAAAATAGAAATCCATATACGTCATCTTTGTTCTTGGAACTCTTCCAAAGCAATCAGAACTTCCATGATTTGCATTTTGTCCTTTAGGAATGCATTGAAGATGAAAAATGCTTCTAGGGAGGTGTAGTAGGCCGAGCAAGAAGACTCGAGCCGTACATAATGAACCGAACCTCTTCGCTGTTCTCAGAATCTGTTCCACCCTTGGCAAATTGGCAACAGGCGGTGCCGCACAAACTGCCATCCGCCGAAGTTCTTTCCCCCTTTTTTATCAGCTGGGGCGGTCTCATCTAACTGACAAACGTCGACATTACGCTCGGCATTGAACGAGCGTGGGTCGCACCTCCAGCTCACCCACGTGGGAATAACAGCCTCAACCGTGACGATGGATGTGACGTCACCGAGCAGTTATCAAGGATAGGTGTGAGGGCACGTGAAGGTGCCAGCTCACTTTCCAAACGGTTATGAGACCCTATAGTGACGATTGGGTGAGGTTAGCCGACACGTGTCAAGCGTCGGTACAGCCTTGGAAGCCAAGCTAAGGAATCCCTATAAATATACCGTTATGCCTCCTTGGAGAAGGTACGCACTGTTCATTCTAAAACCCTAGCTCTTGGCTTTCTGCCTCTCTAAGAAGCAATTCTGATCCTTGCACCGGAGGGCCATCCCGGAGAACCTCCGGTGTGGTCTGTAGTCGTGCTTCGTTTTGCAGGACGAAGGGCTGGATTAGGCACGAGCTGTGAACCAACCGGATCGGAGTCCCCACAAGAGGAATGAACTTCCCCTTGTTCAATCGTGCTTGAAATTCTAGTTCAAAACTACATGATGAATTGGAATGTTTTACTTAACTCGATTTATTGCGGTACCCAATCGGCAGAGTAATCGTAGTTTGTTCGATAACTTCTGTTGAACAATAACAGTTTTCCATTCCTCGAGCTACTCTGTGTCGTCGCTTCATGTGTGCAGTATAGGAAAAATGTGTATCTATCGTTCTTGATATCAGAACAGTATTGTGATTGTGCATGAATCGAAGACACGACACCATATGAATTAAGTACCAGCCACCAAGTTCTTTTAAATTTCATCTTGTTTAAAATGTATGGATTGATGAGTATGGATTATGTGCATTACCGATGCTCTAGATTTTGAACAAAGTAAGATAGATAATGAGCACAATTGAATCGGATCTGTAAATGACCTACCCTCTCTAATGCCTTCAAGTTTTGATTTTGGGGTTATGCTTCCACAGCATAAGGTCCCTTGAAATCCTTGACTTTTGACAGTATAGGAGGATCGTTAAAAATATCTGTGAACAGCTACTTTATGCCCATATAGTCTTTCTTTTTTGAAAAAGTTGTATGAGTGCATCGTTCTGTGTCAAAAATAAATTTATAAAAATTTGGAGTTAACTACTACTCCGTAGAATAGTGATCAAGACCGAGTATCGTTCCAACGGAGACAGTATGGCTGAGTTACGACCAATTCGATTAATTTGTAGATTAATTCGGACAAAGGAAGTTTGGTTGTTTGAATTTGGAGAATTTATTAAACTAAGAGAATTAATTAAATGGAAAGTTTTAACGATTGGAGAGAAAATCTAGGGTTCGAATCCACCTCGACCGCGTAACTCCAACATGCATGGGCAAGATTAATTATTCAAATCAGAAGGGATTATTACTAGGGCTTGCAAACCCTAGCAATAATCATCTAGAAAATAATTGAGTTGTTAAAAGGTATAGATTATCCCATAGCACGGACCGTCTCAAAAGTACGGTCTGGCCGCCTAACGGCACGGCCCGTCTTACGAGTATAATCTATCTCAGAACTCCAACCACAATCGATGAAAACCATTGTATAACTCGTATTTGAAAGCATGCATACAAATACTCAATATATCAAAACCATCAAAATCATTCCAATCAATTGAAACGGAAAGGGTTCTTAGTTATACAATCGATCAGAATAATAAACCTAAAACCCATACATAAAATAAAGTTACTTGGTGCGAAGTTTCATCTTCCCCCTAGAAAAGTGGTTTAGCCGGCCATGGAGAAGAAAGACGTGATCGAGATTGAAGGAATCATGGAAGTCTTGGACAAATCTTGAACTCCTCTTGCTCAACGTTGTATCCTCTCGCTTCCAATAGCTGCCGGGAATAAATTAACGTAATCCCCGTAATAAAACTAAAGCCTCACGCCTCTTTCTAACAAAAATACTAACAGCAGAGACAATCTGCAGAGATCCACGCAGAGACAAATGCGTTTGGCCCTATTTCGGGTCTTGAAAAAATCTAGAAAAATATCCATAAATTTTTTAATATTATTTTATGGAGCCCTGTAAAAAATCAACTCCAGTGGATATCGATAAGTGTTACTTTTGGATTCGTAAGAGCGAATTGAGCAGTTTCGCCTCTACGAATCCAAAAGTAATACTTATCGATATCCACTGGAGTTGATTTTTTACAGGGCTCCATAAAATAATATTCAAAAATTTATGGATATTTTTCTAGATTTTTTCGGGACCCGAAATGGGGCCAAACGCATTTGTCTCTGCGTGGTTCTCTGCGAATTGTCTCTGCGCGTAGCAGAGCTCTCTTTCTAATGTCTCTGGAAAAGTAAAAACTAACCTAAGTAATAAACTAAAGCTTCCCTTATATAGTCTCGATCGAAAACAAATAAGACTTAAAAATGATCGAAATGTAATTGATCGTGCCGCTGCCCGCTGGTCCGGACCAGCGGTTCCATTGTCCGGACCAGAATTTCAGCAGGTTCAAACATTGCTCCAGCTTTGGTCGTTCGGACCAACATAGCCTTGGTCCGGACCAGATTTTCAGCCTTTGCCGTTTCGCTCCTCTTTTCACCGTGGCCTCCACCGGAGCATCCTTAATTCACGATTATTACTCCAAAACATGTCCGAATGCTCCGTAAGCCCTAAAACACTACAAACCAATTAAATCTCGTTAAATAACATTAGATAGGACTAACAAAACCTTAAGTTAATGGGAATAAACGGGTGCTTTTCAGCACCTATCACGCCCCCCAACTTACACTTTGTTAGTCCCTAGCAAAGAAAAGAACTAAACAAATAATGAAAGCAATGAAAGATAGGACATTTGAACCCCCGGTTGCTCCAGTAGGACAAGTTTAGTCTCGTAAAAGTGCGAGGGTTATCAGCAGTGAACACCCACAAACACGGGGAACCTTTCAACACAAAAATCAAAACCTGTCATGCAACTCATCGACATATCAAGCAGAGGACACGAAGCTACCACAAAGATATAGCAAGGCAAACATAGTTCCGAGCGCTAACAATTCAAGAAATAAACTGTGGCACTTAAGCTTAGCGTGTGTGAATACAGGCCTCAATCACATATGAACAATTACCAACTGCTCTCTCCGGACCGAGTCTCGACTTCAATTCTCACCGTGTTATGCACTCACAAATGAAATCACTCGAAACAAGGTGCATTATGAACTCTTGAGTGTGCAGTTTGGAGGTTATGTAAATGGAAAGCAAAATACTCCGCACACTATGATACAAAAAAGAACGCTTTATATAGTTGACACACAATCTCATGAACAAAATGCCAAGCATTGGAACTCTCCACCAATCAAACCTCAACCCAACACCCCTAAGATCAAACAGGACTTTATTCAAGGTTATAGCATTAGGGATGAGATAATGTGTCAAGGCTAGGGTAAAAATAAATTCAAGTGCGAGAGAATAGGTGAGTATTTCAACTAGACGGGGCAAATATGTAATGTGTACCCCGCTAATATTAATTCAAGTCCACCTTATCTCTCCTTCTAACCCTTCAACATCTTTCAAATACAAAGCAACCATTCCTCTCTTTTTTTTTTTTCAACTTATCGGTGCCCCTTTTTCTCTTTTTTTTTTTTTATATTTTTTTGTGTCTCTTTTTTTTTTAAGGGACACCATCAATACTCCACAAAATTCAACAATCTACCCAAAAATTAACCTTTACATTCTCGTCTTTCTCCAAACACAATATGGAAGGTGGAGCTAACCAAGAAAATGCTAAATCTATAAGGCTCAATGTGAACACAAAGGAACGAACTAGCCCAAATATCACAAAAGTGCCTATAATCCTCTCCTAGGGGTGTAACATCCATGAGACAAACCAAAACCAAGAGATATTGTTATGCATTCAAGTTCCAACAGTCGGCGACAAAAGATGATGAGATTGACAACAAATGTGTTTCTTTCAATGACAAACAAAGAGTTTATTCGACCCCACTCCAACAAAAAGCTTAAGGCCCGAAAGCTCACTCGGGCATAAGTCTCCACTAATCATAGCCTTTAAGAATAGTCAAATCACAGCTCACAAGCAATTAAGGCCCGACGTGCAATGTGCAAAAATGCTAAAACAAAAGCGCCACCAGTCTAGCAAGTGAAACTACTCTGCCAAAGAGATATCGAAATGGTAGCAGCATTCTTATACTCAAGTAATCAACAAACGAGCACAACAAACAAGAATCTCATGCAGAAAGGCTCCCATTTTTTTTTTTAATTTTCAGTTTTCTCAATTTGTTTCTCTCTTTTTTTTTTTTAAGACTCTAAACAAACTACCAAAGAAAGCACTCAAAGCATTCCCCGCCCCCCAACTTAAACTAGTCACTGCCCTCAGTGATTGCAAAGACACTAAAAGAAATGAGGCAATGAAAAGAAAGAGGTAGAAAGGATATCACCTCGAGTGGAGAACTAAGCAGAAACGACATGGCGGCCAAAAAGCCCCCTAACTTGAATGAAACAACCTGCAACGTTAGTCCTCACAAGAAACAGAAAAAAAAAAAAAACAAAAAGTAAACAAACTACCAAATTAAAAAAATGACAGAAAAATGCTGGACAAAAATTAAAAACTAAAAATTAAAATCCACCGCTTTCTTCACGCGAAAGACACGGGTACTACTTTTCTCCCTTGTCAAAGACTGTGGTTCCCTACTTGTTGGAAGAGCAATATGCGTAGGATTCAACGATATCTTGAGAAGTGGTGTCATCATCTAATAGGCTGTCACTCCCTCTAGGGCTGCCAGATTCCTTACCCACCACTCGGCTTATGAAGCAATCTCTGCCAAGCTGGACACTAAAGTCGGATGGTTCAGACAGATTTCTCGCTGCTAACTATGCGCCTGCCGCCAGACCCAACCTCCTAAGTACTACATACATAGCTTTGACAAGGTGGCTATACTAGGCTGTTGGAAGCCGTTCGAACACGGCAAACACTGGAGGTTTCTCACCCTCCATGGATTTAAAGTCTCCTAGACTTCATTTAAAACTCAATTATCTGGATAAACCGGATCAACTAAGTCGACTTCCTCAATCATCTCCTCATTATAAATGCCTTCCACATATGGTTTTAAACGTTGACCGTTAACTTTAGAAACTGTACCGTCTCGTGGATCTTTAATTTCAACTGCCCCGTGGGGAAAAACTTTTTGAATGATGAAGGGCCCATCCCATCTTGATTTCAACTTACCCGGAAAGAGACGCAAACGAGAATTAAAAAGCCACACTTTTTGATTTGGTTCAAAGGATTTTTGGACAATATGTTTATCATGAAAAGCTTTAGTCCTATCCTTGTAAATGCGTGCACTCTCATAGGCATCATTACGCAATTCCTCTAGCTCACTCAATTGGAGACGACGATGAGACCCGGCAACAATCATATCAAAATTAAACTTTTTAATGGCCCACAACGCCTTATGCTCCAACTCTACGGGTAAGTGGCACGCCTTACCAAAAACCAACCGGTAAGGAGACATGCCAATAGGAGTTTTATATGCAGTTCGATAAGCCCACAACGCATCGTCTAGCCGTGTTGACCAGTCTTTGCGATCAGTCCTAACCGTTCTATCAAGAATTTTCTTTATCTTCCTATTTGAAACCTCAACTTGGCCACTAGTTTGCGGATGGTAAGGTGTCGCCACCTTGTGGGTAATAGAATACTTACGCACTAGTGCTACAAAATGCTTATTAACAAAATGGGTACCCTCATCACTTATGATCGCTCTCGGATAGCCAAACCGACTAAAAACGTTGCTCTTAAGGAATTCGAGCACAACTTTATGATCATTTGTTTTCGTGGCCACCGCTTCCACCCATTTAGACACATAATCTACCGCCACAAGAATATACACATTCCCAAAAGAATTAGGGAACGGTCCCATGAAGTCTATGCCCCACACATCAAATAACTCCACCACTAGAATGGAGTTCAATGGCATCATGTCCCGACGGGATATGTTTCCGGCACGTTGGCACCGAAGACACGTCTTACAAAATTCGTGGGCATCTTTAAATAAAGTCGGCCAATAAAAGCTGCTTTGCAACACTTTTGCCGCCATTTTCTGGTCAATAAAATGTCCCCCACTTTCAATAGTATGACAAAAGGTCAAAATACTATGATACTCACACTCGGGGACACAGCGCCGACTCACTTGATTCGCGCAATACTTAAAAAGTATCGGATCCTCCCACAAATAATGCCCAACCTGAGAAAAGAATCAGTCCTTATCGAGACAGGACCAATGCGAAGGAATCTCACCAGTGGCTAGGTAATTAACAATAAAAGCATACCACGGAGGCCGAACTTGCGACACCTCAAACAATTGCTCATCGGGGAATGAGTCATGGAGAGGCACACTGATAGGTGCGTAAATATGCCTATTTACGCCCCCTAACTTAGGCTTGTTATGTCCGTTTAGTGCGTTACTTGGAGTTTGATATTTGTTAATTATGTTTCAGGACTCTTTGAGCCGATGGATAACATTTGGAGTTAAATCGCAAAGTCGGATTTTATTTCGTGTCAAAACAAAGTCGGTTGTCAAAATTAATTAAAGCTCGAAGCGGCAATTAATGAGTATATGGCGTGGACTAGTTTTATTTGAGTCAAAACCCATTGTGACCCAATCATGCTTTGCTGGAAATTGGTCAATTAGGAAGTGGGCCTACTCATTACAATTTGGAATGAACGGAAGAAAACAAAAGTCTCGGCTGATGACAATTGGAGTGGTCCACTATATATAGGAGGAAGAAAAAAGGGTTTCGGACATCAGAGAAACCGAGAACGGGGCTGCGATAATATATTATTCTCACGAGAGATCAAAGGGAGCAGCGGCCATCAGGAGACTTTCTTCCCACGCATAAACAGAGAACGGGAGCAGCGGCATCGGGGAAGAACTACGGCTGCGACAGAGGTTCCCATGGAATTTTATTTTTGCACAATGTTCCTCTCCTCCATGCACGGCTAATCTACTCGGCTAGGGTAACGAGGATGTCTCTCCAAATAATGTAGTTGTTAGATTTTTAGGGTTTTGTATTCAACTTGATTGTATGACTTGATCGATTCATAACTTTTTATGAAGTTCTATATTTCATCTAATGTTCGAATGTGTTTGTATCCATGGTTTCAAGCACTGTCATACAATGGTTTCTAATATTTTAGGATAGGCTTTGAGATAGACTATACGACGTGAGACGGATCGTGCCGTGTTGAGATAGCCTATACGGAGTACGAATCTTGATTATCTTTTTGGGAATTATCGATAGGAATTGCTACCCTACGATAGTCTGGTTGAATGTTGAATATGAACCCTAGGTTTCAAAACAATTGCGTTACAAGGGGAGACTGAATCGGAAACCCTAGTTCCTTCTCTCATCAGTTTACAACTCATTTAATTGCTTTCTAGTTTAATTTTAGTTTAATTAAATTCAAATCAAAATCCAACTTCTCTTTACTTTCTGAATTAAATTAGAAATTAATTGAAACTACTGCAACTCAGCTTTTTACTCCCTGCGGACGATCCTGGACTTAACCGCTATTCTTCGGAATATTAGTTAATTCCTTGGTTTTATAAATTATATTTTTGGTACGAAAACGACAGACCAAATTTTGGCGCCGTTGCCGGGGGTCAATTCCAAGTTGACCAGCAGCACGCTCCTAACCATCACCAGGAGCAAGCTAAAGCAGTTGTGGCCCTTCGATCGGGCCGGGTTGTAGAGACTAGGCCTACAGATGACACTTTGAAAAAGCAAGATGCTCGATCTTCTGTTTCTAGGCCTAAGGACAAGGACAAGATCCTTGAAGAGGAGGATGCGCCTCCTTTTGTTACTGATACCACTTCACCTACCTCTCCTTCCACTAGTTCCGCCGTGGTACCAACGGGTGTACCACGTGTCCCTTTTCCAGCGGCTCTTAATTCACAATCTCCTTATACTAAGAAAGCTGCTGTGATGGAAGATATGATTGAGACTTTCAAGCAAGTCAAGATGAATCTTCCTCTTCTTGATGCCATTCGGCAAGTCCCCTCATACGCTAAATTTCTTAAAGACCTTTGCACTCAAAAGCGTAGAACTCGAACCAATGTTTCAAAAAAGGTCCTTCTAGTTGAGGGTGTCTCTTCTGTTTTCCACACTTTTACTGCCCCTAAGTTGCCTGATCCAGGGACCCCCACAATTTCATGTGTCATAGGTGACCACACTATAGAAAGGGCACTTCTGGATCTTGGGGCCAGTGTTAATCTTATGCCATACTCTGTGTATGAGCAGTTTGGGTTTGGAGAGTTGAAACCCACCTCAGTGACTTTACAGTTGGCGGACAGATCCGTTAGAATCCCGAGGGGCATTGTCGAGGATGTGCTGGTCAAAGTTGACCAATTTCTCTTCCCTACAGATTTTATCATCCTTGACACAGAGCCTGGCCAAGCATCCATGCAATCCACCACCATCATACTTGGTCGTCCCTTCTTAGCAACAGCCAATGCTAATATTCGTGTTAAGGCAGGGGTGATGGATGTGTCTTTTGGAAACATGAATGTTAAGCTTAATATTTACAATTCCTCCAAGTATCCTTCCACGGATGAAGACTGCTTCGCAGTCGATGTTATAGATGATGTCGTGGAGGAAGCCCTTCCCTACATTCTCACCAAGGACCCTTTAGAGGCGTGTTTGGCCCATTATGGCCATGAGGAGTATGACTTAGGGCAAACCATTTTGGAGGTCAACTCAGTGCTCAATCAAGCACCTCCAACATGGCAAGCCAAGTTTGAACCATTACCACCCTTGTCACGTGAGCCTGCACTCCCTTCTATAGAGGCCCCTCCGAAGCTTGAGCTGAAGCCACTCCCGAACAATCTCAAGTATATCTTTTTAGGGCCTGCAGACACTCTTCCTGCGATTATCGCATCTAACCTTACTGCCGTGCAGGAGGGTCAGCTTGTTGATGTGCTTAAGAGGCTCAAGGGTGCCTTAGGATGGTCGGTAGCAGACCTCAAGGGAATAGACCCCTCCATTTGCATGCATCGTATAAATTGTGAGGCCGATGCCAAACCATCTCGAGAGATGCAGCGGAGGTTAAATCCCAACATGAAAGATGTGGTAATGAAGGAGGTTGTGAAATTGTTAGATGCGGGTATCATATACCCCATCTCTGATAGTAAATGGGTGAGTCCCACGCAAGTGGTGCCTAAGAAGTCAGGCATCACCGTGGTGGAAAATGATAAGGGTGAGTTTGTCCCCACTCGCATGACCACGGGGTGGCGAGTGTGCATTGATTACCGGAAGTTGAATTCCATGACTAGGAAGGATCACTTTCCACTTCCATTTTTGGATCAAATTCTAGAACGGTTGGCGGGCCAGAGTTACTATTGTTTCCTTGATGGCTATTCAGGCTATAATCAAGTGCCCGTTGACCCCGCAGACCAAGAAAAGACCACGTTCACCTGTCCGTTTGGCACCTTCGCCTATCGACGGATGCCTTTTGGTTTGTGCAATGCACCTGCGACCTTTCAACGGTGCATGATGGCAATATTCTCCGATATGGTGGAGAATTTTCTTGAGGTCTTCATGGATGACTTTTCGGTTTTTGGAAAGTCTTTCGAGAGTTGTCTCCATAATCTTGAGAGGGTGCTTGAGCGCTGTTTGGAGACCAATTTGGTGTTAAGTTGGGAGAAGAGCCATTTTATGGTTCAAGAGGGGATTGTGTTAGGTCATGTCGTGTCTAAAAGGGGGATCGAAGTCGACAAAGCTAAAGTTGACCTTATCTCTAAGCTTCCTCCCCCTTCTACCGTCAAGCAAATCCGCTCATTTTTAGGGCATGCGGGGTTTTACCGCCGCTTCATTAGAGACTTTAGCAAAATTTCAAAGCCCTTGTGCGACCTTCTTGCCAAGGATGCCCCTTTTGTCTTTGATGATGCGTGCATGAATGCCTTCGTGAAGCTTCGTACTGCATTGTCTTCGGCCCCGATCATGCAATCCCCTGTTTGGTCTCTTCCCTTTGAGATCATGTGTGATGCGTCCGACTATGCAGTCGGTGCAGTCCTTGGCCAACGGGTGGATAAGGTGCCTCACGCCATTTACTATGCGAGCAAGACTCTCTCCGATGCTCAATTGAACTATACCACTACGGAGAAGGAGATGCTCGCAGTTGTATTTGCATTGGATAAGTTTCGGTCCTACCTCCTGAGGTCGAAGATTATCGTGTATTCTGACCATGCCGCATTGCGGTACTTGCTCTCAAAGAAGGACACGAAACCTAGGTTGATTAGGTGGGTCTTGTTGCTACAAGAATTTGACTTAGAAATTCGGGACAAGAAAGGTTCCGAAAACTCCGTAGCTGACCACCTCTCAAGGATCTTGATTGACTCCGCATGTGACCATTTACCCTTAAAAGACTCCTTTCCGGATGAGCAACTTTTTGCGGTGTCACATAGTCAACCCCCTTGGTATGCGAACATTGTAAATTACCATGCCACTGGCGCCATACCTTCCCATTGGTCCAAACAAGACAAGGACCGATTCTTTGCGCAGGTTGGTAATTATTTTTGGGAGGATCCAGAGTTGTTCAAATATTGCTCGGATCAAGTGATTCGGCGGTGTGTCCCTGAAAGTGAGCAACAGAGCATTTTGACTTTTTGTCATACTCTCGAGTGTGGGGGACATTTTAGTGGTAAGAGAACCTCGGCGAAGGTCTTGCAATGCGGGTTCTATTGGCCCACACTTTTTAAGGATGCCCATGAGTTTTGCAAGGCATGCCTTCGTTGCCAAAAGGTTGGCAACATATCCCACCGAGACATGATGCCTTTGTCCAATATTCTTGTGGTAGAAATTTTTGACGTGTGGGGAATTGATTTTATGGGACCATTCCCAACCTCTTTTGGGAATGAGTATATTTTAGTGGCAGTCGACTATGTCTCGAAGTGGGTGGAAGCAGTAGCCACGCGGACTAATGACCACAAGGTTGTGGTCGAATTCTTGCAAAGTAACATTTTTAGTCGCTTTGGGTACCCACGTGCGATTATAAGCGATGAGGGAACCCACTTTCTAAACAAATACTTTGCGGCACTAGTGAAGAAATATTCTATTACTCACAAGGTGGCAACACCTTATCATCCTCAAACTAGTGGCCAAGTAGAGGTTTCAAATAGGGAGGTTAAATTAATTCTTGAGAAAACGGTTAGGCCTGATCGGAAAGATTGGTCGCTTAGGCTTAATGACGCATTGTGGGCCTACCGTACAGCTTTTAAAACTCCCATTGGCATGTCTCCTTACCGGTTGGTTTACGGTAAAGCGTGCCACTTGCCTGTAGAGTTGGAACATAGGGCCATGTGGGCCATTAAGAAATTTAATTTTGATATGGTTGTTGCCGGTTCAAATCGTAAACTCCAACTCAGTGAATTAGAAGAACTTCGTAATGATGCATATGAGAGCTCTAAAATCTATAAGGCTAGGACTAAAGCATTCCATGATAAGCATATCCATAGGAAGTCCTTTGAGCCTAATCAAAAGGTGTGGCTCTTCAACTCACGTTTGAAATTGTTTCCGGGCAAGTTGAATTCTAGGTGGGATGGACCTTATGTTATTACTCGTGTTTACCCCCATGGTGCGATTGAAATTCGGGATCCACGTGATGGCCAAGTATCTAAGGTTAATGGCCAACGATTGAAGCCATATGTGGACGGTTTGAGTGAAGAGGGTGAAATTGAGTCCATCAATTTGGTGGACCCAGTGTACCCTAACCTTTAAGCGTTTTCATTGAGTCTAGGAGACTTGAAATCTATGGAGTTTGAGAAACCTCCAGTGTTTGCCGTGCTCGAACGGCTTTTGATGGTCCGGTATAGCCACCTTGTCAAAGCTATGTATGTAGTACTTAGGAGGTTGGGTCTGGCGGCAGGCGTGTAGTTAGCAGCGAGAATTCTGTCTGAACCATCTGATTTTAATGTCCAACTTGGTGGAGATTGCTTCATAAACCGAGTGATGGGTAAGGGATCTGGCAGCCCCAGAGGGAGTGACAGCCTATTAGATGATGGCACCACTTCTCAAGATATCGTTGAATCCTACACATATTGTCCTTCCAACAAATAGGGAACCACAGTCTTTGACAAGGGAGAAAAGTAGTACCCGTATCTTTCACGTGAAGAAAGTGTATATGTTTTTGTCTTGGTGGAGTATTTTAGGGAGTATTTGTTATTATTATTATTTTTTTTCTTTGCTTTGTGTCTTTTGTTTTAATTGCTTTTATTCTATATATTTTGTGTTGTGGGACTAATGAAGCGCAGGTTTATGCTACAAGTTGGGGGATGACTCCCACCTTTTCTTTTGCTTTGCTCTTTGTTGCTCCTATGTGAGGTGATATCTCTCCTTTCTTTCTCTGGCTTGTCTTTTAATTTTCTATCGCTGAGCTGTCACTGAGGACAGTGCCATTATAAGTTGGGGGATGGATAGCTTTGCTTTTTGTTTATAGAGGTTTTTAAATCCAAAACAAAAAAAAAAAATTGAAAATTGAAAAGTTTTAAAAAAAATACTTGTTGGATCCTTTTTACTTGAGACTTGGAGAATGTGATGTTTACTTGTTGGTGGCTTGTGCTGAGACTCTGTGGGCATTACTTGGATATTTATGTTGTATGATAGTTCTTTTTGCTAGCTTGGCGATAGGAATTTATCTTGGCATACGCTCTTAGCATCTTTGCACATGCACGTTTCTTGGACCTTGACTGCTTGTGAGTTATGACATGAGTGCTTTCAATGGCTAGATTAGTGGAGACTTATGCCCATGTGAGCTTTAGTGCCTTACTTTTCTTTGGAGCGGTGTCACATAAACTCTTTGTTTGTCATAAAAAAAAAAAAAAAACTTAATCGTTGTTGATCTCATTATCTTCGTCGTCAAGTATTGAGACTTAATGCATGGCTATTATTTCATCTTTTGGGAATGGAAAGTTACATGGTTGTATTGCCCCTAGGAGATGATAGTAGGCCATTTTTGTGCTTTGAGCCGGTTCGTTTCTTTTTCTTAAATACTTATCCTTGTAAACCACATTGAGCCTCTTGCATGAGCCTTTTTCTTGTTAAGCTTCACCAATCATATTGTGTCTTGAGAATGGCAAGTTAATCATGTGAAGGTTATTTTTGAAGAGAATGGAGTGTATTTGAGAACAATGTGCTTGAATTGTGGTGTGTCTTACCCATTGTTAAAAAAAAACATTGAGAAAATTGCAAAAGAAAAAAAGAAGAAAGGAACTTGAATTAAAAAGGGGAAGACACCTATGCATTTGTTTGAAGAAAGAAAATGTGAATTTCATCGTGGAAGTGTGTGGAGGGTAAAGAATATAAGAGATATGGTGGAGTTGAAAAGAGTTGAAAGAGGGCGCACTTTATTACTTGCCCTATGTGTTTTTGGCCTATTTTCAGACACTTGAGCATGTCTTACCCTAACCTTTGAAACACTTTTCCTTACCCAACGTTATAACCGAATAAAAGTCCTACTTGATCTTAGGGGCAATGGGTTGTGGATCGATGGATAGAAATAGTTTTCGATACTTGACATTCCTTTCATGAGATCTTGTGTCCACTTTAAAAAGCTTTCTTTTCGTGTCTAAGTGTGAGGGATTCTTTGGTTCTTTATCGCATAACTTTTGCCCGCACACAATGAGAGTCTATTAAATGCACCTTGTTTCGAGTGTTTTTTGTTGTTGAGTGCATGACACAGTGAGAATTGAAGTCGAGACTCGGTCCAGAGAGAATACTTGGTTGTGGTTCACTTATGGTCAAGGTCTTTGCTCACATACGCTAAGCTTGGGTGCCATGATTTATTTCTATGTTTTGATAGCCTCTAGAACTATTTTTGCATATGCTATATATTCTTGGCATTGGCGTATCAATGAGTTGCATTGTAGGCTTTTGGGTTCTAAGTGAAGGGATCTACGGTGTTTTGTGGGTGATCACTGCTGAAAACCCTCACGAGACTTCACTCGTCCTACCGGGGCCACCCGGGGGTTTAAAAGATCTATCCCTTAGTTGCTTTATTTATTTATTTTTCTTTTCTTTGCTAGAGACTAGCAAAGTGTAAGTTGGGGGATGTGATAGGTGCGTAAATATGCCTATTTACGCCCCCTAACTTAGGCTTGTTATGTCCGTTTAGTGCGCTACTTGGAGTTTGATACTTGTTAATTATGTTTCAGGACTCTTTGAGCCGATGGATAACATTTGGAGTTAAATCGCAAAGTCGAATTTTATTTCGTGTCAAAACAGAGTCGGTTGTCAAAATTAATTAAAGCTCGAGGTGGCAATTAATGAGTATATGGCGTGGACTAGTTTTATTTGGGTCAAAACCCATTGTGACCCAATCATGCTTTGCTGGAAATTGATCAATTAGGAAGTGGGCCCACTCATTACAATTTGGAATGGACGGAAGAAAACAAAAGTCTCGGCTGATGACAATTGGAGTGGTCCACTATATATAGGAGGAAGAAAAAAGGGTTTCGGACATCAGAGAAACCGAGAACGGGGGCTGCGATAATATATCTTATTCCCACGAGAGATCAAAGGGAGCAGCGGCCATCAGGAGACTTTCTTCCCACGCATAAACAGAGAACGGGAGCAGCGGCATCGGGGAAGAACTACGGCTGCGACAGAGGTTCCCATGGAATTTTATTTTTGCACAATGTTCCTCTCCTCCATGCACGGCTAATCTACTCGGCTAGGGTAACGAGGATGTCTCTCCAAATAATGTAGTTGTTAGATTTTTAGGGTTTTGTATTCAACTTGATTGTATGACTTGATCGATTCATAACTTTTTATGAAGTTCTATATTTCATCTAATGTTCGAATGTGTTTGTATCCATGGTTTCAAGCACTGTCATACAATGGTTTCTAATATTTTAGGATAGGCTTTGAGATAGACTATACGACGTGAGACGGATCGTGCCGTGTTGAGATAGCCTATACGGAGTACGAATCTTGATTATCTTTTTGGGAATTATCGATAGGAATTGCTACCCTACGATAGTCTGGTTGAATGTTGAATATGAACCCTAGGTTTCAAAACAATTGCGTTACAAGGGGAGACTGAATCGGAAACCCTAGTTCCTTCTCTCATCAGTTTACAACTCATTTAATTGCTTTCTAGTTTAATTTTAGTTTAATTAAATTCAAATCAAAATCCAACTTCTCTTTACTTTCTGAATTAAATTAGAAATTAATTGAAACTACTGCAACTCAGCTTTTTACTCCCTGCGGACGATCCTGGACTTAACCGCTATTCTTCGGAATATTAGTTAATTCCTTGGTTTTATAAATTATATTTTTGGTACGAAAACGACAGACCACACACTGTCACATGAGGAATCAACAATGATCCTTGACAAGTGGTCGGCCACAGAATTTTCGGAACCTTTCTTGTCCCGAATCTCAAAATCAAACTCTTGTAGCAATAGAATCCATCTAATGAGCCTAGGTTTCGCATCTTTCTTAGAAAGCAAGTGACGCAATGCAGCATGATCAGAATACACAACAATCTTAGACCCGAGGAGGTATGACCTAAACTTGTCTAATGCAAAAACAACGGCGAGCAACTCCTTCTCCGTAGTGGTGTAATTCAATTGAGCATCGGAGAGGGTTTTACTCGCATAGTAAATCACATGGGGAACTTTGTCAGCCCGTTGGCCAAGGACAGCGCCGACTGCGTAGTCGGACGCATCACACATGATTTCGAAAGGTAATTTCCAATCGGGTGACTGTATAATAGGTGCGGAGGACAAGGCATCTCTCAACTTGACAAAGGCCTTCATGCAGGCCCCGTCAAACACAAATGGCACATCCTTGGCGAGAAGATCGCACAAGGGTTTAACAATCTTGCTAAAATCACGAATAAAGCGGCGGTAAAAGCCCGCATGCCCTAAAAAGGACCTAATCTGCTTAACAAAAGATGGGGGAGGGAGTCGAAAAATTAAGTCAACTTTGGTTTTATCCACCTCAATCCCCCTCGTAGACACCACATGTCCTAACACTATCCCCTCTTGAACCATGAAATGGCTCTTCTCCCAATTGAGCACTAAATTTTTCTCAATGCATCGCTCAAGCACCTTGCTCAAGTTGCAGAGACAATCATCAAATGAGGTCCCAAAGACCGAAAATTCATCCATAAAGACCTCGAGAAACTCCTCCACCATGTCAGAGAAAATAGACATCATGCACCGCTGAAAAGTAGCGGGTGCGTTGCACAAACCAAATGGCATACACCGGTAAGAAAAAGTGCCAAAAGGACAAGTAAAAGTAGTTTTCTCTTGGTTGGCAGGGTCGACGGGCACTTGATTGTATCCAGAATAGCCATCTAGAAAACAATAATAGCTTTTACCCGCTAACCGCTCTAAGATTTGGTCAATGAAAGGCAATGGGAAGTGATCTTTCCTAGTCATGGAATTGAGCTTACGGTAGTCAATGCAAACACGCCACCCCGTGGTGACGCGTGTCGGGACAAGCTCACCTCTGTCATTCTCAACCACAGTTATGCCCGACTTCTTGGGCACCACCTGAGTGGGACTCACCCACTTACTATCCGCGATGGGGTATATGATACCCGCATCTAAAAGTTTCACAACCTCCTTCATTACCACCTCCTTCATATTCGGGTTCAACCTCCGTTGCATCTCACGCGATGGTTTGGCATTCTCTTCGCAATTGATGCGATGCATGCACACGGAGGGATCAATACCCTTCAAGTCCGCCACGGACCACCCTATCGCACTCTTATACTGCTTAAGCTTATCAACCAGTTGACCCTCCTGAATGACAGAAAGGTGAGATGCAATAATAACCGGAAGGGTGTCGTTGGTATCTAGAAACACATACTTGAGATTAGCCGGAAGTGGCTTCAACTCAGGTTTCGGTGGAGCCTCAATAGATGGAGGGGCGGTCTCATCAGAAAGTGCAGGAAGAGGTTCAAACTGCGCTGTCCACTTTGGAGGTGAATTATTAAGTAATAGATTCACCTCCTCGATGGACTGATCGATATCATACTCCTCATACCCAAAGTGTGCCAAACAAGCGGCCAACGGGTCATCAGTCAAAACATAAGGCAATGCCTCTTCCACCAAGTCCTCCACGACATCGACTACGAAGCAGTCTTCCTCCACTGGGGGGGTGTTTTGTGGCCTTGTAAATGTTAAACTTAAGGGTCATGTTCCCAAAAGTCACCTCCGTCTCTCCACTCCTCACATGAATATTAGCATTCGCGGTCGCCAAGAAAGGACGACCAAGAATAATCGGAGTCTGCTTTTTGAGAGTTTGCACCGGTTCTATGTCAAGGACTATAAAATCAGCTGGAAAGTAAAAATCATTAACCTTGACAAGAAAGTCCTCAACTATTCCACGTGGCACCTTAATGGATCTATCAGCTAATTGCAAGGTAACCGACGTGGGCTTCAATTCTCCAAGCCCCAATTGTTCGTACACCGAGTACGGAATCAAGTTGACACTAGCCCCTAGGTCTAAAAGTGCGCGTTCTATGGCATGACACCCAATGACTATATCAATAGTCGGGGTACCAAGATCTTGCAGCTTAAGGGGAGCGTCAGATCGAAAAATAGAGCTCACTTGCTCAGTGAGAAGGACCTTCTTAGGCACATTGGTTCGGCTTTTCCTCTTTTAAGTGCAGAGGTCTTTTAGAAATTTTGCATATGTTGGGATTTGTTTGATGGCATCTAAGAGTGGGATGTAACGTTCACTTGCTTAAACACCTCAAGGGTATCCTCCATAAATGCTCCCCTCTTAGGAAAAGGAGATGGTGCATTCAAACATGATGGAAATGGGGCTTTAGGCACATATGGTGGCACCTTAGGACCCGCTAACACAGAAATGGGTGATGCAGGTGTGACTAGAGGGGTTCCCTCCTTACTCTGTGAACTCTCCTCCCCAAAGTCATCCGGGTCAGAGGGAGCCAAATGCTCCTTCCATTTCACTTTCTCTGGTCGGGTTTAGACCTCTCTCTTATTGCGAAACGTCATGATTACCTTAGCATCAGCAGGGGCGGTTTCATGAACCACAAACTGTCCTCCAGGGGGTTGGACAGGCTGACTGGGCAACCTACCTTCTTCCCTACGATTAAGTGCATTGGCTATTTGACCCACTTGGTTCTCGAGTCGCGAGATGGATTGAGTATTAGAACGCACTTGCTGTTGGGTGTCATTTAAACGGTCAAGCGCTTGCAGCACCTGGTCCTCGAAGGATGGATCCCGCGAGGATTGGGTGGGTGCTTGGCGGTTTTGTGAGCGATAGGCAGCTGGATTGAATGGAGTATTAAAAGGCCTAGGCTGCTGGGCAGAGGAACTGCCCTGCTCTTGCGATCTCCACGAGAAATTAGGATGCTTGGCCCAACCCGCGTTGTAAGTATTAGAATATGGATCATTGCCTGGCTGGGAGAAACCACGTGCATTAGCGTACCCTTGTGCAGCATTAACCTGCTCCTCCACAAAAATAGGGAATTGTGGGGCCGCAGGACAATCAGTAATGAAATGGGCCGGACTAGCACATAAAGAACATGCCTCCTCAGAAAGTGGAGGCTGTGAGATGGCTGGTCCTATACAAAGGAGCTTTTCAACCTTTTCAGTCAGTATTTCGACTTTGGAATTGAGGTCGTGAGATGGTTTAATCTCATAAATACCTCGTGGCTTATCAGAACCAGTAGTGACTGACTTACCTCTCCTCTCAAAAGAAACATTTTGTAGGGACCCTCCACTCATAGTTTCGAACAATTGCCAGGCTTCCGCTTCACTCTTAACCATCACAGAGCCTCCACATGAGGCATCAACCTTCACACGATGCGGCGGAAGTAGCCCAGAATAAAAACTTTGTACTAATTGCCACTTAGGTATGTCATGGTGCGGACACTTACGAATGAGATCCCCATATCTCTTCCAAGCCTCATAGAACTGTTCATTCTCAGCTTGTTGGAAAGTGGTAATCTCCTGCCGAAGTCTGAGTGTTTTTCCAATGGGGAAGAATTTCTTACGAAATGCCGCACTCATTTGCGCCCAAGATGTTATAGAATTAGTTGGCAAAGTACTAAGCCAATGTTTGGCGTTCCCTATCAAAGTGAATTGAAACAAAATCAATCTCAATGCATCCCTCGGAAAATTATGAATTAAAAGCGTGGAACTGAGGGATTCAAATTCAGTGATGTGTTGATATGGATCCTCTTGAGCTTGCCCCTGAAACTTAGGGAGCATTTGGAGTGTACCGGGCTTAATCTCATATTGATTAGCCGCGATTGCGGGTAATCGTACACACGATGGTGTAGTGTAAGCCGTGGGGGCGAAGTGTGAGTTGAGAGGTTGGGAGTCAGGTACCACAAGTGCTCCATCAGCATCATCTGCCATTGTGACTAAGTTGGTCTTTTTGTTAACCCTACGTCTCCTTTCTAAGTCTAGATTAAGAGGAATAAGTTCGGGTTCCAAAGATCAAAGACCAAGCATGCAAGTTCAATACCCCTCAATTGCAAGAATGGGGTATTCCAGACACAGACACTAATTTGCCAAAAAGAAGAACAAACTCACAGTGGGTTAACGAAATCGCTTTATATCACAGCACCGCTTCTCCACAGTGATCTTTGCTTGTTTTATTGCCTCGTAACCTGTAGCTAAGAGTACCAAAACTACCAAACAAAATAAAAATAGAAAACAATGAACTAAACTAAAAAAAACTAATTAAATTATCGCAACCGTGCAAACTGTCCCCGGCAACGGTGCCAAAATTTGACCGCGTCATTCCGTGTCAAAAATAAATTTATAAAAACTTGGAGTTAACTACTACACCGTAGAATAGTGATCAAGACCGAGTATCGTTCCAACGGAGACAGTATGGCTGAGTTACGACCAATTCGATTAATTTGTAGATTAATTCGGACAAAGGAAGTTTGGTTGTTTGAATTTGGAGAATTTATTAAACTAAGAGAATTAATTAAATGGAAAGTTTTAACGATTGGAGAGAAAATCTAGGGTTCGAATCCACCTCGACCACGTAACTCCAACATGCATGGGCAAGATTAATTATTCGAATCAAAAGGGATTATTACTAGGGCTTGCAAACCCTAGCAATAATCATCTAGAAAATAATTGAGTTGTTAAAAGGTATAGATTATCCCATAGCACGGACCGTCTCAAAAGTACGGTCTGGCCGCCTAACGGCACGGCCCGTCTTACGAGTATAATCTATCTCAGAACTCCAACCACAATCGATGAAAACCATTGTATAACTCGTATTTGAAAGCATGCATACAAATACTCAATATATCAAAACCATCAAAATCATTCCATTCAATTGAAACGGAAAGGGTTCTTAGTTATACAATCGATCCGAATAATAAACCTAAAACCCATACATAAAATAAAGTTACTTGGTGCGAAGTTTCATCTTCCCCCTAGAAAAGGGGTTTAGCCGGCCATGGAGAAGAAAGACGTGATCGAGATTGAAGGAATCATGGAAGTCCTGGACAAATCTTGAACTCCTCTCGCTCAACGTTGTATCCTCTCGCTTCCAATAGCTGCCGGGAATAAATTAACGTAATCCCCGTAATAAAACTAAAGCCTCACGCCTCTTTCTAATGTCTCTGAAAAAGTAAAAACTAACCTAAGTAATAAACTAAAGCTTCCCTTATATAGTCTCGATCGAAAACAAATAAGACTTAAAAATGATCGAAACGTAATTGATCGTGCCGCTGCCCGCTGGTCCGGACCAGTGGTTCCATTGTCCGGACCAGAATTTCAGCAGGTTCAAACATTGCTCCAGCTTTGGTCGTCCGAACCAACATAGCCTTGGTCCGGACCAGATTTTCAGCCTTTGCCGTTTCGCTCCTCTTTTCGCCGTGGCCTCCACTGGAGCATCCTTAATTCACAATTATTACTCCAAAACATGTCCGAATGCTCCGTAAGCCCTAAAACACTACAAACCAATTAAATCTCGTTAAATAACATTAGATAGGACCAACAAAATCTTAAGTTAATGGAAATAAACGGGTGCTTTTCAGCACCTATCATTGTAACCCTCTTTAAACGAAGGAAAGGCCAAGCAAATTGCTAATCCATAAAGCTATCTTAAAAACTTTTTGAAGCCATCTTTCTTTGACGAAGATGACGACGACTATGATTGGGTCGACAGAGACGGACACATTAATCGAGAAGCTAGCACCATTTTGCTTGTCGTTTTCAACTTTCTGAATTATTGCGTGTTAATTCACATTAACTGATTGCCAAGCACTATCTAATTTCTTTTTCCTTTCTCCAAAATGGAGGATCGACGTGATAAGAGGGAAGATTTTGTAATTTATTCTCTCTTTTTTTCACTTTTTGTAATTTTTGGGAGAATTTTGGAAAGATTTATCGTCTTTATTAAGGCATGAGGTGCAAAATAGTCTAATTTTATGGTTTTAGAAATCATCAGAAAATCATACACTACTTATTATACTCTTCATTGGGGATTTTTTCTTCTTGAATGTCTCCTTGCAATTTCAATGAACACTACTTGTTTTACAATACGCCTCGATGGAACAATTGATGTGGAAAAATAGAATGAGACCATCAAATTTTCAGATCTCATTGTCTCAAAACTTTCTCACTTGAATGAGCACCCACCGGCCTTTGAAAAAATCGTTTATCGTGGCGATTTCTAAAAGTTTTTAGCACCAATAGAAAGAAGGGAAAAAAAACTTGTGAATTAACAAGCTACACATGACATTCCCTTGCTTACGAGTGTGTGGCCTAACGTTTTATCTTGGAACAGGTGACATTACCACAAGAAATTTAAATAGGTTTTTTCTATTTTTGTAAAAGGAGCCTTTGTGAAGTATCTTTAAAAAGGTAGACAACGTTGGGTGCTACAAATGATTTTGGGTAGAACAAGCAAACGTATTTTGAGGGGACCTTGCCAAAAATTAGAAAACTAAAATTAAGGTCAAACTAAATTATTGAACAATTCCAGTTGGGAACACTTAATCCACTACGATCTAGACTGATAAATCGCTTAATTAATCTCACCATCCACAAGGGAGGCCCAACTATACTACAACAAATTCCCATGTAGACTGCCCAACGCATCCAGGAATCAATAGAAATTGAGAATGAGAGTCAAAACTTGAACGCCAAACAAAGATTTTAACGTAGATTTTATAGCTTGTGTTGGATTTAATATTCGGATTTGGTTGAATGAATTAGATGATTTCATGTTTATGAAAATGATATTATTTTTTTTCCATATAATTTTTGTTTGTTATCTGCAATTTCAAATACTTTTCATGCAGCGATTGTGAATTGAAATTGTGGTAATTGAACGTGATAGACGGATCTTACTAGTAAGATGATTCGTGCTAGGAGAAAATAATCTATGCCGCTACATGATATTTGAAAATTCTTAGGAGAAATCGCGAGGGCCCGCGAACCATGACGGTATCCAAACTTTAGACTCTAAAATATTTTTTTTAATGGACTCTACACATCACAAAAACTTAGACTGGACTAAAGCTCCTATGGGGTTAATTATTTCATTGGACTTTAGACTAATATGCTGTATAATAATGCCTTACTTTTTAGTTTAAGGCTGCCCATCGACATTACATAAGATAGGCCCAATCCAAGTTTTAGGAGCCAAACAAATGTCATGGCAATAGCGAAATACTTAATAATTTGAGGCCTAGTCACCTTAATTTAATTTGGTTTTTTACTATACAACTTTTAGAAGGAATTGAAAAAAGTTGACTCACTGCACCAAATTCATCTTCAACTAATTTGAATTTTTTTGTTTGTTGAGAGGAACAAATCTGATAGAGGATGCTCTATATTGACGAAGTGACATGACCTATATCAATGAAGCTGTGGGAATTACCATTGCATGGCCTGCTGAAAAAGTTATTATGGACTCTTCGCCAGGGTAATGTACTTTTATTCCCTCCTCAATTTCAAAGTATTCTCTCGGATGATAAATGTATGGCTGATAAATTTGCTACTTTGTGACCTTTCAATGGAGAGATGCAAGTAGTACTATTGGGTTTCAAATAAAATATTTTCCTTGTCATCTTAATTGTTTTTCTTTTCTCCTTTTTTCTCCTTTTTGGATCTGTTGAAGGTTAAAGAAAAAGGCAGAGACGCAGTGCTACCAAACTTGTGGTGGTTCAGAAACCATAACAAAGACACCACCACAATCCCAAGATTGCAAGATGCTCGCATATTGGAACAAATCCACCACAACTCCAAGATTGGAAGCACAGTTAGATTTTCTCCTTTTTGGTTATGCTTATGCCGACATTGAGAAAGATGTAACAAACAGAACTTTTGCATGGGTTGCCCATCAATCAAACAAAAGAAAGAGTGCAATTGTTTAACAAGGATAAACTTGCTTCTTCACAAGCTTAACCCCCCCCCCCCCCCCCCCCAAAAAAAAAAAAAAAACCGACCCTATAGTGCTAGCGCTTCGCGTTTTTTCTATTCCATTCTATTCCCCTTGTCAAGTATCAACTTTGTATGGTTGTGACTTGTGAGGTTTTTTTCTCCTCCATACATATTGGAGAGATAAGGAAGGATGTGAAGAAGCAAAAAAAGAAGATTAATACACTAGGCGAAGGAAGGATAAGTGGATAACAACTAAGGGAAAGAAAGACAAGTTTCCCTTTACGTGTCCAGGAGGTGGAGTGTGTCCAATGACTGCAATAATAATTTATCTGGTGGTGTGCATTCTTCATGTTATGGTCTATCAGGCCCTAATTTTTTCCTATAGCTTTTTCTTTTTTGTTTAAGCACAATTTTTTGATTCTATTTTGAGTTCTCATGTTTTTAACTTTTAACTCTTAGATGGTAAGTGCATGAAGACCATTGTCATGGATGGAGGTAGCCAAGTTAAAGTCCAAGTATGATGAGAAGGGTCAACCTTGGTGATGGATTAGGTAAGCTAACTTCTTTCTTAGGACCTCTAGTTCAAGAGATCAAAGTGGATCCATTCAGGTTTAGTTCATTTAGTGCTACGTTCTAAGTCTCTTATCTTGTATATAGGCTGATTGGTTGAAAGAGAAAGATTGATGCTTCGTCACTTTTTGTTGAAGATGGAGATTGTGATCTTGCTACCATTTGTTGGAACTCAATTTAAGTTTTTGCATTGATAACTATTTTTGTTGTTGTATCAATACATTTAGCTTGGCAACTTAGTGTTGAGATATTTGTAGGTTATGTTCTCTCTTTGTAAATGCTATAAGCATATGGAGGCTAGCTCTCTACTGATTTCCTTCCATTTATGCTTAAGTAGTGTTGTTGGATGAAATGTAAGGATAATATGGGAATATAATGGTGTTTCATTTTGGCAATTGGATGTTTGACTATTTGTTTTGGTAGTTCCTTTTTATGCTATTCAAAATGAAATGGTTAGGAAAAGTGCGGGTCATTACATAGCATGCAATGAATGCTAATCCCTCTGGCCTTTATTTAGTGTCCAATATTCCATTTTAGACCGTGTCTTAATAAGTGTTCATTTTGTAAAGTTAGTACATAAAAATTTGTGCATTTTCCATTTCGCCGTAAAAGTAGATTCTATTTTGAAAGGTGCTCTCTTTACAAACACACAATAATTAGAAAACTCTTAATTTTCATGAGAGAGAGTTGGGGAGGGGGTGAGAAAGAGGAAAAGTTTCGTTCACAACGATCAAATCATATTTTCTGGCAAAACCACCATATGGAGTCTTTCGGTTTGAATGGGCCTTATAGTTTAAATTATTATGTACGGATTATATAGTTTGTTGGCCTATTCGATTTAAATTATTATGTAGGGATTATGTATTTTGTCGACCTTTTACGTCTCCCCAATGGGACCTATCCTCCATTCAACCTCAACCAAGTTTATTTAGGCCAAAAAGGGCAACTAAAAAGATAGAAAATACTTTCTATTACACCATCATGAAAGATAGTCTATGGTTCCTAAAAAATACATATTTTATCTTTAACGACCAAATTTTTAATTTACGCGAGACCAAGTCTATATTGCCAAAATGCTATACTCTATGTCTGTGTAGACTACATATTTATTGTATAAAGAGTAAGTCAAGTTTTTTTTGCAAGTGATAAGTGAAAAGGTAGGTGGTAGTTCTTTCAAGATTAAGACCAAGTCCATATTGCCCAAAGACTACACTCTATATTTGTGTAGACCACATATTTATTGAACAAAGAGCAAGTCATATTTTTTTGGCAAGTGATAAGTGTGAAAAGTTAGGTGGTGGTTCTTTCAAGACCAAGACCAGGTCCATGTTACCAAATGATGACACTCTATTTGGCTTCCAACATTGAATACGTTCACCTCCATTTTCATATTGCCAAAAGTAAGGTTGAGCAAACCACTTCGGCAATGGATAACGGCATCGGCTGTGGCTAGGAATGGACGCCCAAGAATGACCGAAGTTGACGTTGAGAGTTGTGAAGAAGGAACAGGGCAAGTATCCAATACGATAAAGTCCACGGGATAGAAAAAATTGTCCACTTGCACGAGTACATCTTCTACCATTCCCCGTGGAACACGAATGCTTCTATCGGCCAATTGAAGGGTAACCGATGTGGGCTGCATCTCCCCTAAACCAAGCTGCTCATAAATGGAGTACGGAAGTAAATTCACACTAGCTCCCAAGTCAAGGAGAGCTTTCTCGATTTTTGTTCCTCCGATTATGATGGAAATAGTGGGACACCCCGGATCTTTATACTTTGGAGCCACGTTGGTTTGAATGATCGAGCTCACTTGCTCCGTCAACAATACCCTCTTGTGAACATTCAACTTACGCTTTTGAGTGCATAAGTCCTTAAGAAATTTGGCATAGGTAGGGATTTGCTTGACCGCATCCACCAACGGGATATTAATTCTCACTTGCTTGAACAGCTCATAGATCTCAGAATTGGTATTGACATGGGCCGGAGCTTTCATTCGTTGGGGAAACGGGGCCGGAATTTGAGAAACCGGAGCCTTGGGTTCTTCTTCTTGAGATTTGTCCGGATGCTCACCAACGGGAGAAGGCTCCGAGGTTGGTGAGTCCATAGAAGGATCCGGAGCTTGCGATACAATGGGATCAACCCGTGGCTTGATAGGCTTGGGAAGAATGGCCTTATCAATCTCCTTGCCACTCCGCAATGTAGTAATAGACTTGGCTTGCTTGGGACTAAGCACCGAAGAGCTCGCCACATAATTGGTGCCTTGCGGATTCGTTTGGGGTTGAGTTGGAAGTTTCCCCTTTTCTTGTTGAAGCATCCCCACCGTATTAGTCAACTTTGCCATTTGATTCTTGATCTCCCTGAGCGTTTGAGTGGTTTGCTCATTGAGGGTCGTTTGAATTTGCATGAAAGATGACATAATATCCTCCAAAGACCGCTTTTGAGGTTGGAATTGATTTTGCCCATGAGGAGGTCCGGGAGGTGCAAACCCCGAGGGTTGAGAGAATCTCGGCGCGCCTTGAGATTGAGGCCGGAAAGCTTGATGTTGTGGAGGCGGTGGAACTTGTGGAGGTCCTGGAGGTTGAGAGTCACTCCACCGGAAATTAGGATGCATCTTCCACCCCGGATTAAAAGTTTGAGAATAAGGGTCAAACCGTTGATTAATGGCATTGACCTCCGCTGGATCGGTTCCTTGGAGAATATCCTTAACGGCGGGGAGCATTTGACAATCTCCCGTGGCATGTCCTGCAATGTCACATAAAACACATATTTCCTCCGACTTGGCCACAGAGGCCACCCCAACAATTTTATTGAGTTGTAAAGTTTCAATTTGACGGGAAAGCTGGGCGACCTTGTGAGCCAACTCACTTTGTTCATTCAATTGAAATTTACTGGAACTGCTCGGAACTGGATTAATCACATTTCTTTCAGAAGGGTCCGAGCAATCCCAGTTTTGAGTTTTTTCAGCTAGTTCCTCAAAATAATCTCATGCCGCATCCGGAGTTTTAGCCATAACTCCTCCCACACACATGCTGTCCATGCAAAGTCGAGTGCTTGGGAAGCATCCTTTCAACAAACACTTGACTCTTTGAAAAACCGGTAAGCCATGGTGTGGGATGGAGTTTAGCAAATCTTTGTACCTCTCCCAATATTGGTAAAATGATTCCCCCTCTTTTTGTTTAAAAGTTTGAATTTGATTCATGAGTTCTTTTGTGAGATGAGGAGGGAAAAATTTAATGTAAAAGGCCTTTGATAAATCCGCCCAATTCGCCAAAGATTGGGGCCTCATGTTGTTCAACCAAACCTTGGCCTTGTCTTTTACAGAAAATGGGAAGAGTTTTAGCTTTGCAGATTCAAGCTGAGCAGGCGTGGAGACTATAGTGGAAACCAATTCCTCAAATGCCCGCATATGAGTGTACGGGCATTCCTTGTCCTTTCCGTAAAAGAAGGCATCATGTTAATATGGTGCATTTTAACGGTGAACATATTCGCCTCGGTGGTGGCCGGAAGAACTATAGTGGGCCGCGGAGTAGTACGGGCCGGATTCAAATAGTCGCTCATAGTTCTTTCGGGTGCCTCCGGTGGAACGTCTCCACCACCGTTTCCGGCCATTCTTTCTCGAGGAGGGGTTCTCTTTGGGGTGATGGCGTCCTTGCTCAAACCCGACGAGGAGTTTTGGGTCGAGGAGGAAAAAAAGATCTATGAAGCATTTTAGAAGTTGGGCTCCGAAAGGCTCCACGATGACCACCACGCATGCACTTTAAAACCCCTTCCCGAGAATTAATGGACAACAAGAATAAATTAAACAAACAAGAGGGGCTATGACGCCGCCTCCTAACAACAGCTCCGAGGGCCTATGCCGCCGCCTCGATAAAAAGGGACAGTAAAAAAAAAGGTGATTTGGAATTACTCTAGCTTCGTTAAACCTCACGTTTGAGAGACTCAAGTTAGAGGTATCCGCTAGATTAAATACAAATCACACAAAGTGAAATTAAGCAAGATACTTACAATGATTTGGCGAACCTCCAAAATAAGCTATAAAAGAAAGCGTTCCCCGGCAACGGCGCCAAAAATGCTTGCGACCTTAAAGTGTGATTCAATAAGAATGCCCCAAGCGTAGGGCTAGGTCGGTTGAAAGCATAATAATAATACCCGGAAGTCTGGGGTCGAATCCACAGGGAACGCATCCATAACTTGGTTCGGAGATTAGCTTACGTAGAGAGTTTTGGCGTTAGGACCGCCAACCTTTAGTTTGGCTTTGAGACGGCCAACTCTTGAGTGATGAAATTCTCTCTGCCTCCTAATTTGATTAAAAACGAAGTTTGACTAGAAATTTGAGGCGGCAAGGTCTAGGGGTTCAAACTACCCGTGACTTAGCCGTTTAACGGTTCTCTTGGATAACTCAAGTGAGAGTCAAAGTCAATCGCTCTCACTCGGAGGATTTAGCAGTGAAATCAAATGCAACGTATAAAAAGGAGTCTGAAAATGGATCAAACCTCATTTAGTCATTTTATCAAACACATGGAGTGCCATGGTTCCAAGCATCGTGCGTGCCAAGTGAGCTTGTCAACGCACGATCAAGGAAGTTAACAACTACAAGCTTTGATCGAAAATAAGAGTGTCTATCCATTCACAAACCGAAATATAGCTCTAGAACAAGAGAACCCATTAAAACAACTAAACCATGAGGTAGAGATCACCCCATGACCGAGCCTATTCGACTACTCACTCATATTCGAAGAACAAGACATAAGCATAAAAAGGGAAATGTGATTCATGGACGAAAATGAAAATAAACTTAAGATTAATGAAGATCTCAACAATACGAACAACTTTGATAAAAGTGAAATACCTCAAAACCCAAGTAATCAACCCCTTTTGTAGAGAGATTGAGAAGATGAGATGAGATGAGGTAGAGAGAGAAAGCTCTACGTTTTTAAAAGTAAAAGATATCCCTAAAAATGGCCTAAAGATGTATTTATATGCCCTAAACATCGGGGTACAAAAGTCTAAACTACCCCTGGAATGTCCAAAAGTCGAGTACAAAAATCTGCAGAAACTTCCAAGCGCTACAGGTAGAACATTTTTGGGCTACCGGTAGCGGTCTTGTTTTGCAATTTTGACACAGCTACTGATCACTGGCTATGGGTAGGACCATTTTGGACTACGGGTAGCGGCTGGACAATTTTGATATTTCTTTTGTTTCTTTAGCCTTTCCATGCCCTTTGGCCTTCCGTTGTCCCGCACACCCTCCGAAGCTACTATTCATCATTCTTGGGACTCGGTGGCAAAGTGCCACGTGCCCTCGGGTGTAAGGATACCCTTAGAGTTGATCCACGGCGTCAAAACACACCTTATTCACGCGATTCACCTGAAAACGCCAAAAACACACCTTTCGTGCAATATCGTTCAAATCAAGCAAGTTGTGCGCATGTGTGTGACAAAAATGAGAGAGATAAGCCCTATTATTTACAATATTGAGGGCTTATCAATCAACAAGGTGCTTATACTATTTTCAATGGCAGATCTTCAGCGGTCAATACCTTTGATTACAAGTGGTACGTACGTATACACTCCACATGTTTTTTTACGAGATTCATGTTCCCCAAGGATGATGATCCTTCTTGACTACTTGAATGAAGATTCGATGAAGTTGTTTGGCATGCTATATATTCATTTGCCATTTTCTAAAGGTACATGCTACATGCCGATCATACCGATGTTAGTAGTCAGTGGAAGTGAGGGAATTGAGACAGGATGGAGCTCCTATATTCTGAATTATAGCCCAAAGGATATAGTTGCAAATGTGAGACATTTATTTGAATGGTGAGGCAATGGAAGTTATGGATCCAATCGTAGCAAAGGGTTCAGAGGAACAATTGAGAAAACAGCAACCAATGAATCCGGGGATTTATTTATTTATTTATTTTGGGTAATTTAGCTTGAAATAAGAAAAAAAAACTAAGCGAATGTACAGCCTACAAGGGGCATACCCTAGGAGGAAAAAGAAGAAAATCAAAGATTGAGAAAATTGATCTAAGCCAAGTGGCTACATTGATCTAAACCAAGCCTACAATGAGAAAGAGACCGATTGGACCATGGTAGCAAACACCAATCTAACTCAATTAATACTAACTACACCATATAACTAGGCAAATTTAAAACAACATGGAATCCACATGTTTCAATGCCAAAACATGCCAAAAGGTGAAGTTTGCACTGGTTGGTATAATCAACAGGTGCCGGAGAGCACAACACTGGTTGGCAGCAGCAGCTTGAAACGATCAACATCAGCAGAACCTACTTTGTGTAGCAAACATCGTCAGCAACAGAACTGTTCAGCTGCTGGACTAATATAACAGCAAAAAACAACAGCATAGAACAGTCTCAGCAGGATACACAAAACATAAACACTCGACAGCTGTGGGAAATAGCAGCAGCAACAGCAATATAGTAGCAGCAGGAGCAGATAACAGGAAGCCACTGTTCAATACAGCAGCCAGAACAGCAGAACAATACAGTAGCAAACAGCTGCACCATCAGCAACATAACTGATACAGCACAAAACTGACAGAATTCCTCATTGTAAATGCAATAACTACACACTTTAGGAAATAACTGCCATCAAAACTAGGAGACAATAGAACAATAGCTAAATGAGATGTCACAATTCATAACAAAAGAAGATCTGAAACTGTAGTATTTGTCCACATCCACATGTACTGGCACCTTACAACTCAAAAACTGTAGTATTTGGGGGTTCGTATTTGTCCATTAACCAAACTGAAAATTAGTTATGAACCCAGTCACCGTCTGGGTAGCAAATCAAGAACCCACGAACAATAAGGAACCCACGAACCCACAAAATCTCTTCTAAGTATCCTGCACTTAATCCACAGGAGTATCAAGTTCATGAATTTGACCACCAATACCCCATAATCTTTGAGTATGAAATATTGACAAGGCTAAATGATACATCTTCGAGAGTCCATGTAGCTAGGGAAACAAAGAAAAAACAGAAATCAAAATTGTAGAATAACATATCCACTCACCACTGACAGGTTTCTAAGTCCCTTTCTTTCACTGCTCCACAAACCAAGATCTAAACAAAGCTAGAGGAAACTGAGATTTTGCTTAACCATTCACAAAACAAAAACCAGAAAGTGTGACGACTTAGAAACCTGTGAAAAGTGATGGACGCAAACGGATAGTGCTATTCTTGTTTCGTGCAATATGAATATGAAAACTAAACTCAACCTTCACTTGACTAATGGTATAGCATAGGATCTGCATACCCATTCGCTGAAACTGGCTGTACAAAGCAACTACTATCATTCACAAGTCAACCTCATTATGGGATTCATGTAAGTTTTGAACATAGTTCCTAGCTCGGTCCATAAATATTGACAACCTTTGGTTCAATGCAACTAAGCCGGAATGGAATGCTCATTCTCCAGGAACCAATCTTCATTAAGACATTGGGGGTTTGCTAAATGGACGACATAACATGGATATCCCATCTAGATTCATCTTTAATGAAAAAGGTAAATGGCCATTTTACGATAAGGCTAAGGAAGAGACACTCTGAGTGCTACTGCAAAAGGATACGCCAATACGAGGAATAGTGGACAATCTCTGTACCCACCAAGTTTCTTTATTTCTGATTTTGAAACATGTTCAGATATCAAGTTTGATGGAGCGTGTCATATATAAAACCCAACCCTATATGCTGTTTAAAACAACATAGAAATCTACTACCTTAAAGGTTTTAAAACCTATGTACTTCCTAGCTAAAAATCATATCCGCACATATATTCCAACCTTTCAAATATGCAAAATGCGTTCAGAAAAAGGGCAGAAATAAGATATCCATGCAAAGGTTCTTGAACACAATGTGAACATCTTCAAAACAAATACCCTAATAACATATTTACTTCAGGATCCCCTTTTTTTTAATTCCCCTGTTTTCATATTCTTAGAAGCAGCAAGGAATTCCAACTTTCTTAATCTCAGTTTTTCGACACCTCGCAAATGGAAATAAAATACCATCCCAATATACTCAAAGTTACAAACAATTATATCATTAACTATAAAAACCAAGGTAAGAGTAATATGCTTACTTTATCGCCGAGGGATGACATTTAATATGGAGTCTCGTTCCTTATTATTTTCATCCATGAAAAGATGAAGCAAAAGCCTTTTGCGAATGTTAGGAATATGACCTCCTTGAAGTTCAGCTGAACGATAAGTTCTACCATCCCAACGGTCCACAAACTTCATCACATAAATTCCACAATCATGGCTACAAAAAGAAAATTGAAAGACATGACTACAAGGCCCAAAAGAATGACAAAATAAGTTGCACATGGAAGTTATGACTAACATGTTGGTTTGTTGTGGCACATCTGCATATTCAACTTCAAATATGCGGGAATCATTTCGTGACCTTCGCATACGTCTCTTCTTGAGGAGTACAAATAGATTTTTTTGCTATAATCGAAATTGAAAACAAGTTTGTAAGTATAACAACAAGTGCGCTAATCAGGAGATAATGCATTAGGTCCAGCGACAACTTACTAGAATGTCGACTTGCTCCAATTGATCCAAGTTGTCCCTTTCTCCACTGATATGCAATTTTCCCAAAGAAAAATGTTAGTAGCATAAAAAGATGTCGGAGTGCACAAATAGGGAGTGTCCAAGTGTCAACACATATGTTCATGACTAGCACTCAAACAAAGAAAAATATAAAGGGAACATCATATCAATGTTGAACCACGTTGCCAATTCTTGTGCCTCCACCGAATACTGAGGCAAGTGGAGGCATGCCTTCTTTCTTTCAAGAATGGAAAAATAATCACTAAAAGAAGAAATGTGTACAAATTAAAGCAAGGCAACATAACGAAAAATGGATCAGGAACTGGCCATAAAAATCCAATAAAGATTCCAAACATTTGGAAACCCAATTTTTCTATAAACCTAATTGATGAAGTAAACCATCATTACACATGGACTTATTCATTTGTAATGTATGAGTTGTGTTGGTTTGGGACCTTGGGTACATATTCAATGAAGGATTTGGTTTTCCATTGATTCTTGGTTTTCTTTTTGAACAATTCTGCTACTCAATTTTTGGTTTCTTTTTTGATACAACTGTCGCTATGTTTTGTTGCTGGATAACCTATTGATTATGTGGATATGCTAAGCCAATTGGGATACTAAATATGGATGCTATAATTCTCCAGGTGAGGATATCCTATTGATGTGTCCAGTTGAGCCAATCAGCCAATTAATTGCTAACTTCTGGAAACTGGCATGTTCAAGGACACGACACGGACACAGCATGAATCCATGTTTCTTGTACTACTTCACGGCATTTCCATCACCTAATTATAGTTCAGCACCCAAAAACTCTATTTCCAACACCTAATTACATGTTACGTAGGACATATATCAAGAAAAATTGCATCCGATTTCAACGGCTTTCTCTATTCTAGAAGCTGAGTGTCACAAAGCAGCAGAACATGAAGGTTTATGCTTGTAATTGAATCATCACAAACAACTCAGTATCCATATGAATCATCTTGGGGGGGTGGGTGTGTGGCGTGGGGACCAAAAAAATCCAGATTGAAAAACCCTGCTACATAAAAAGGAGTATCTAACGATAAAAGATCCAATTCTTGAAATTAGCCCTAACAGCAAGACAAGAGCATGAAACTGAAGACCCAGATGATAAAAATTGAGAAAAAGAAAGGGAGAGAAGTTTATACTGCCAATAGAAAGCAAGCAATAAATCTCTGAGCAGCCAGAAGGATCTCCACCACCAAAGCCTCCACAACTGAGCAGAGCATCATCTTCTCCAGAGAAACCAAATCAGAGCTCAACCTACTTACCTCCATTCGGACAATTAGAGCCCAAGCACCCTGTAGGAGTATATAATTTAGAGAGAGACGGAAAAAGAAAAGAAGTCAGAAGAAAGAAAAAAGGGGGCAGAGAGAGAGTACAGTAAAGGTGAAACGGGGAGAAATCAAACCTGGAGTGAGAGAGAGCTAGGGTTTGGGTATATGGAGCGACAGAGAACGGGAGGACGATGGAGGAGGATAACGTTTTCTATTTTCTCCTTGGGCAAATGACGCCGTTTTACTTAAAGGGTAGGATGGTCTGCAATTTTCACGGGCATCATGTTTTGGTGATTTCGATATTATACACCATTGAAGGGTAATAAGACTCAGTCAACTCCTCTGCCCGGTAATTTTCCCAATTTACTGGTACTTTCCTGCTGATTTCCAAACCATTATTAAAGCATGTACACACCCAACCAAAAAAGGTGCCGCCACCTTGTTAGGTTATCATTGTAGTTTTAGTTTTTTAATTATTATTTTATTTCTTTTTTTAATTATTATTTTTTATTTTTTTCTATTTCTTTTCAATCATTCTCATCTCTTCAATCATTACCTTATTTCTTTCTTCACCCATTATCAATATTAAACTAAACTAAAATGCAAACCAAATAAAGCCTGCTTTTTTCTACTTTATTTACTCGTATTCTTTTCCCACACCTCAGTAGCCTCTCTACTATTTTTTTTAAACCGAAGAGGCTGTAGTGCAGCCCAGTATAGTGTGCATGTAATACGGCACACGGACTATCGATTTTATCAATCAATAGTTGCGATGTATTTTTTTTAATTTTGACAGTAATAAATATCTTTTACGGTAAAAGATTATTTTTAATCTGGACTGTTGATTGATGAGATCGATGCAATCCTATACGCGCACTACAGCAGCCGGAGATCTATTTTTTATATTCTCATTAAACAAGATAAAATAATACGCCTACAATTTACTCTCCCTCTCTCTCTCTCTCTCTCTCCGAATTCAACTCGTACCTCACTCATCTCCTGGTTTCAAGCTTCAATCAAAAAACATTTTCAGAAAACAACCCAAAATGAAAGCCTCCTCATGTCCAAATCTCAACCGCGAAACCACCTCGTACCCCAACTTCTTCACCTTATTCCAACACCCAGACCACCACCAAGACACCACCCTGTACAAGCTCCGAAAAATTGGCCACGGCGACGACACCACCCTTAGCAAGAGCCCAAAAACAATTGACACCGAACTCTCCGTAACGTCGCCGATCAAAGGGATCCTCTCTACATCCCTCTCGGTCAATGAAACGAACGAGAATCACTACCGAATTGTCGGATTTTTTCCCGAATGGGATCAGAAGGACCCAACCCTACTAAAAGGGCCTCCAAGTCCAAATGGGTCCGACACTGGCGTTTCCGTCGGGTCAAACGAGGATATAATCACCAGCGTCAGCGTCACGACGCTGCAACTCTTGAAGGTTAAAAGAGGTGAGAATTTGATCCTGAGGGCTCAGGTGGTTGAGCTCAGCCACAGGCTGCAGTCTTTGAACGAGATTGTGAGTTTTATGGATATGAGTGGCGGTGGAAATGGGTTGTTGGGCACAGAGGAGCCTTACTTTCACCATTTTTTTACTTATTAGTCCTTGAATTAATCAAACTCTTTTACTTCGTCCTCCAACTATTGCATTGTAACCTATTTAGTCCTCCAACCAACCTGCCGTAAGCTTTTCAAACATTTAAAACGGCAAAACAAAGTCCACCACAAATCTAAGTGCTGAAATGTCAAAATGTAGACAATGAAGCCATAAAAATTTATTTTATCAAATTAATTAATTAAATTAAAATGTATCAAAATTTTTGTGGCTTCATTTTCTGGTTTCGATTTGTAGTGATTTCTGGTTGCAATTGTTAATAAAAAATTAAGTGTTCTAGTTTTCAATCTCGTTGAACTTGTGCAAATATCTTATTTTTCTGATCATATTATTCTAAAAGGTCATAATTAATTTTGTGTCTAGGGCTCATATTCAAGTTTTTGCTCTACAGGATCCCAAATAAAGAGCATATACTTAATTATGAGAGTCTTAAAGATAAAAATTAATTATGACTCTTTAAAATAATATGATCAGAAAAATAAGATCTTCGCACAAATTTAACAAGATAAAAAAAATTAGAGCACTTAATTTTTTTTTTTTACAATCGCAACCAAAAATCACCACAAATCGAAATCAGAAAATGAATTCAAAATTATTAAGTGCTCCAATTTTCAATCCGTTTGAATCAGTGTGAAAATTTTATCTTTATGATCATATTTTTTGAAGGATCATAATTGATTTTTATCTCTAGGGCTCTCATTATTAAGTTTCTGCTCTACAGGGTCCCAAAGAATCAAGGAAAATCAAAATGGCAATTTCCGTTTGAAAAGTTAACGGCTGTTAGGTTGGAGGACTAAATAGGTTACTATGCGATAGTTGAAGGACGAAGTAAACGAGTTTGATAGTTTGAGGACTAAGTAAAAAAATAGTGTATAGTTTGAGGGATATAAACAAAAAAAACTCTTGTGAATAATTGTACGGCTTTTTACGTGTGGGTATAGAAAACCACTAGGTAAGCAGCTGGTGCTAGCACGAGGTGTCTCATGCCTGTTATTGGTAGGAGGTGTTCATGTGTGTTGGAAGTGTTGGTGTCTCATGCCTGTTATTGGTAGGAGGTGTTCATGTGTGTTGGAAGTGTTGGTGTTGTGATAGCATATTTTCTTTTCGAAGTAGTTTTTATATATTTGCATTACTTTGAAGTCGCGGCAAAGCTAATTACACAAAGGGGAGTTTGATGCATCTTCATGACAAATAACATGAACCAAAAGATTTGTCTTGAGTTTTTGAAAAGGCTTCTAGCTAGAATAGTACACATGGCTGCAAACTATGGACAACGTCTACTATTTTAAGAGGTAGAACAAAAGGTTTGCTTCATAAGGCTATTCCTTTTTCTTCTTGTTCTTGAAAGGCTCCACAGGGCTATCTTGTTCCATGGTGTCCTCATTTGTTGGTGACTCTATTGTTGAGAGTGGCTTCGTTCCATGCTTTTTTGGGGTGTTTGGGCCTAGATTCTAGCTTGATGCTTGCTCAGGTGCTTGCTGATCAGGAATTGTGTCGTAGACAAAGTGGACATTGAACACACATTGGGTAATTGCTCCTACATGTACATGGATGCCTTTAGGATGAGGACCCATTTTTTGGGAATGGATAGCTTCTGAATCATTTCAACTGATAGATTACCCTGTGCAGTGTTTTATGTCAGTTGGTTGTGCTGTGTTTAATGCAGGCAGGTTAACGTAGTGAGGAGAAGGTGTCATATAATGTACATCGGTTGTATTGTTGATCATTTCTGCTGCAATGATGTCGTAAAACTGTTTTGCCTTTTCTGCAAATACAGTGGCAGGGATGGATCTAGTTTGATCTGCTATCTCCACATTGAATTTGAGCCTACAAATAGTTTACATTTAATGAGAGGTTGTTTGCGCTAAAACTCTGAACATGAGCATGAATTGAATAGCATGTATAGATCTTAGCAGCAATGAGAGTTGTTCTTGTAGTGGTCAAGGTGTCGGTAAAGCGTCAGTTTAGTCTAGTCATTCATGAATAGGTTTTTTTTTACTCAAGTATCAACAATAGAGCAGAAATAAAATGGACAGGTTATAAAGAGCCCTCCAATTTCCCCTACTGGTAATTGTGGCTAGTCCATGATTATCTTCTTTTCACGTAAAGCACACAAAGGTCATCATCTACTATAACAAAAACCTTTCAAACTTGCAATAATAACTCACATGGGTAGGAGAAAAGGAGCAAAAAAGGGGGGTTATGAGGAAGGAGCTGGATACAATGAGGTTTGTTAACTTTATAAGCAAGTCCTGCCCTTCTTTGTATGGTGACAGTGTGCCAACATACAGAAGTGTTTTGCAAGTATGCTGCTTTTTATGATGCAGTTGATCATATCCTTGAAATAATTGTGCATTTTATCTGAACCATGTGGTGCGGGCACCAAGAAAGATTAGTGCTCGTTTCCTAAGTATTGGCTGATGCATTTCTAATCTGTTGGCATATTGCCTTCAGTCACGTCAACATTTTATGCTTATTAGTAAGCAAAATGGTTTCTTTCCAATCTGTTGACAGCCTATTGTACATTCACCTCTTTTGGTAGAAGTGGAACAGTGGCATTGAACACTTGTTAATGTCATTCGACTAATTTGGGTTTGGTCTCTACCTTTTGACAATTTGTGATTGACTGCTTGGTTTCCAGGTGTTCCATGGACAGAAGAGGAACATCGCCTGTTCTTACTTGGTCTCCAAAAGTTAGGGAAAGGTGATTGGCGTGGGATATCACGTAGTTACGTCACATCAAGGACACCTACCCAAGTAGCGAGCCATGCCCAGCGGTATTTCATCCGGCGCAGTAATGCTATCCGGAGAAAGAGGCGATCCAGCCTTTTCAATTTTGATAAGGTTCGAGAAATGGTTTTTCAGCTCGAAATTAATATCTCAATATCACCTAGAGAGTAAATTACAAAAAACTAACCTGCCCTTTTGCTTCGAGCTGGAATTAGTAAATGGTTATCAATTCCAGTTTCATAATGCGATTATGGCTTTCAATTCCAGTTTCATGATGCCAATGGCATTGTTTCGAAAGTAACACCCTCTGGGGATGGTGAGAAACAAAATGGACCCATAAAAGTTCTTCTTATCTCGTCATTTCTCCCCCCTTTTCTTCATCCAAACAAAAGATGTGATTGTCACCCTTAAAATTAATGCGGGTGATGTTACAGATTGTTGCTATACAACTGGCTTATCCCTTTTCTAATATCTACACATTCCTCTTCTTTTCTCATTAGGTTGTAAATGGATCACTCACAAGACTAAGTTGTCATTTTGCTAATTGTAGAACATCAACAACCATTTTTCTCTCATTAAGTAACTTAAGTTTAACTTTCCAATTATTATGTTGTTTGTCAGGACACAGATCAGCCACCACGACCAGAAGAGCAATTCATGCTCCCTCCATCTAAAGCTTTTGATACTGATACTTCAAACTCATTCCCCTCATTGAAGCTCTCTCTGAGTAAAGAATTTGAACCCATGGAAACCACTTCTGAAGAAAAGGTCGAAGAAGAAGCCAAAGAAACCACGACTCCATTGGGTGAATTCCCAACAGCGGATGGGCAGAGATAAGCTAAAGCTGCTGATCAAAAAATAAATAAAAAACCTTATGCTAAAGCCTATTAGTTGCCGACAACATTGGATGGGCAGAGAGATGTAGTAGCTGCCAATCTACAATAATGGATCATGTAAGGACCTATAATTTCAGAAATTATTTAAAGGTTTATTAATATTAGAAATTGAAAAAGATGTGAAATATGTGTTTATGAGATTTGGGGTCAAATGTGAAAGGATTGTTAGTGGAGGGAGTGCAAGTGTGAGTTGTGTGTGTGTGAGTAATCTACAATAATGGATCATGTAAGGACCTATAATTTCAGAAATTATTTAAAGGTTTATTAATATTAGAAATTGAAAAAGATGTGAAATATGTGTTTATGAGATTTGGGGTCAAATGTGAAAGGATTGTTAGTGGAGGGAGTGCAAGTGTGAGTTGTGTGTGTGTGTGAGTACATATAGGTGTGTGTAGGAGTAGGGGATTAAAATCCCAACCCCATTCTCTCTCTCCACCTCCCGATCTCTCTCTCTCTCTCTCTCCCTCTTGCTCTCAACCAAAACTTCACGAAACCCACACAAACCCACCTCCATTTTATCTTCTCTACTCGTTATTGAGCTTGAATCTCGTGGGTTTTGCTTGGAGGTGTATTCCAGTCGATTTCAAGATTCCGGAATCTAGGGCTTGCGTGGGGTCAATCTCTCTTTGGGTTTGCTCTCCAACTTCGAGGTTGGGATTTCTTGCTCTTTCTATATGTCTATGAGTTCAATTTGTGCTTTGATTGTGCTTGAAATTGTTGGTTTGATTGTTGATAATAGTTTCAAAAATCTATAGAAAATCTGTTTGAACTAGGCTGGTATCGATTCCATTTTGCTAGGTATCGATACATTTGTGTTTCAAACCTAGAAAATCATCTGGAATCGATACCATTCATCCTAGGTATAGATACCCTTGTGTCTGGTACGTTTCTTGGTCCATTGGTATCGATACCATTTTGCTAGGTATCGATACCTGTTGCTTATGGACAGTTTCACTTCTTTATCTCATACTTCATCGTTTGACCCTCGATCACTTCGAACACCTCTTAAACGCCATTAAACCATCCTAAAACCTGGTTGCTTGTCCTCCAATGACTTATTGCTCGTACTCCAATGATTCGTTGATCATCTCCCACTCCTTAGTACCCTTTTTAAGAAAGAAAAGTGTAGGATTAAGTAAACGTGGTACTTCGTGTAGTATCTGTGCATTTGGTTGGTCGGAGTAGATATTGTGACATGTCTTAATGAACAATATTGATTTGTTAAGTGCTATGACACGACTTGGTGTTTGGTAGGAAGATAACGTACTATAGAGCTTTTGGGCATACTGAAGACCATAAGAAATATTGTGGTGGATGTGAGTGTGTCTAGTGGTCCAAATGATGTTAAGATGATATAATAACTTCTGTCCTCAGGACTCGTCGAATCTTTCAATTCTTTTGGCACTCGTCCTATGAGGTTCAAGCGTAGAAACAAATGGATAGAGTATTATAGGATTATATATATATATATGGGCTTGATACGTTATGTAGGATGCGGATCTGTAAACTAATGAAAAGGTATGAACATGTACATTTGTGGCGTTATGTAATGGTTGATTGAAATTTTGTGGTACAACCGATAAATTGATGATGAAGTTGATTATGAAATGATGACAATTATGAAAAATGTGAGAGGTTATCCAAGTGGTCGTTATTGAGGGAATAGACTCGGGGTGACCCTACGCTCGAGGGAAATACACCTGAGTGACCCAAATGATTATTATTAAGGGAATATACTCGGGGTGACCCTACACTCAGTCACGCCCTTGATTTTTAACATAATTATAAGAATAGCTTTTAAAAGGAAAACCACCGCTGTATACTTATAATAACCCCAAAAGACTTTCTCATATTCGTTGATTGAGCACGATCAAGTTCAAAAGATTACAAAAATGGCACTCTGGCCCCAAAGTTTCAAAGTTTAGTCAAAAGATAGGTTAACTGATCACAATACTTCTAAACCAAGGATTTGAATGAAAATGACAAGTTACGGCTTCCTAAAAGAGTTTACAAAAGATGTCAAGTTGTTTCCTCGATATTTACTTTCAAAAGGATGGGATGACATGCATGCCAAGTACTCCATACTAATGCTCTTGAGTTGTACCTGAAAGAATGATAGGGTTGAGCAAAACACGTGCTCAGTAGGAAAATCTCTACAAACTTTATATGCAAATGAGAAAATTTTAACATAAAAGAATCAGGTCGGAGACAATGAAAGAGAATGCAACTAACACAACATCATGAAGGGAACTTAGGATTCAAGGGGGCACTTCACTTGTCATTAATCGATCTATTAGCCATCTTTTACATGTCCTTATTGGTCAACTCCATCTCGCACACTTCTACGGTTAATGACTTTCATTCCGGGTCTTAAGGGCCCCGTACATCTTTCATTGATTTCCAATATGGGCTAAAGTAGCTCTTCCTCCATTAACATACTGAATAATGAGCTTTAGAAATTTTCTGGGTATTAGGGCCCATATACCCACAATACATTTTTGGATGCTCGTGACCCCGTACATCTGTTCTACATTCTGGGTGCTTATGACCCCGTACATCTGATTCGAGTTCCGGGTATCAAGACCCCGTATGCCGATTACAACTCATTTGTATTGCTTTTCATCATATGTGTTTCTAATGCTCTAATTGCACGATTGTAGATAAAGAGGAAGTGGTATTAAGTAAGCGGTCCACATATCAATTCATATTTCCATTTTGTTTCCAAACTCGTTATCTCAACTCACTTCTCATACTACATGGCATCAAGTGTCAAGTTCTCATATTACGTCTCATGATTTGTCCATGCTCCTATCTAACATTCAACCCTATTAACACCCATATTTAGCTTTAACGAGCTCACTCCGTCTATCTTAACATCGAACAGTACTCATAATTTGTTTGAGTACTGAGCATGTAATGTAGGTATTAAAACATTTATAAAAGTTCCCATGTAGCATAGATGGTGTCAAAATTTAGTTGGGAAGCATAGGATTCCATTGGCTTCGATTCTTATTGTGAATTCTCTAATGAAAAAGCATAAAAATTCACTGTGTTGTTCCTTTTGAGATCGACTTTCAGTCTGAATGAAGAAATAAAGATAGGGTTTTCTCAGTCCAGGAAGAAGAAGATAGGTTGAAGATTGTATTCCATGGAGCAAAAAGAATGGCTAAAATGGGGTTAAAGAAGGAGGAAAAAAGAAACCGGATGATTAATTGAACAAACTATATAAATTTAATATCTTCAGATAGTTTTGCCAAAATTGAACCAAAAAACAAAGAAAAGAAGGTACTTTGAAGTGGTAATTATTTTGAAAAAGTAGGACCATAGGAGATACACAGATGGTTTGCAGTGAAATAGTAAGCTTGTCATTTAGTGAAGAAGAGGATAATATGATATGTGTCTAAAAATTCTGTCTAAAAGCAAGAGAACTGAATTAATATGACTATGAAACTCTATACTGTTCACAAACAAACTGCTCAACACATCTTTGAAAGAAAAACAAGAAGTTAAGCCCAAACCGGAATTATTTGGTGCTGAACAGTTCCACTTGCAGATTCCACAACCAACATTGAAATTACAGCAATAACATGTAAAAGCTCCACAATTTTCTTCTGAGGTGTTAGCTTAAGCAATTAGTTGAAACAAGATACTTGGACGGAAGTTTAAACTGTGGTTGAAGCACAAAGAAGAGTGAATTTACCGTAGTATGTTGATAGCTTCAGGCGCATACCAATTGCAACAGGAAATGGACCTTGTATTTTACAAAATTCTTCGGCCTCATATTCACTAAACTGATCCCATAGGGAAATTGTAGTAGGGATCATGCTGTTTAGGTTTGTTTAGACTTTTTGTTAATATATTTCCGAGACTGAATGCATAAAATATGTGCTAGTTGTATTACTTTACCTTGTATCTATGACTCGGAGATCCACTACGTATGATGAATTTGGCTTCCTGCATGGACCAACGTTCAAAACAGCGAACAAAACATTTGCATGGAGTTTGGATTAATCATACTTTAGCATTGATGTTGTACAAAGATTTGAATGATAAGCATAGAGATAACCTATTTTCGCATTAGTCCGTTCAATAGCACTCAGATCAATAAGTGGAGTGAAATTGAACTGAAGTGATCTCAACGAGGAGCCATCAATCTTAATTTCTTCAACAAGCGATTTTGCACTGATGACCAATTGGTGCATTTTGTCCAGGAAATAGAATTGTTCCCTAATTTTTGTGACAACTGCATTTGTTATAGCATATGTATGGTACAATTTGAGTTTGTTGGCAAGGATCTTGATGTTGTCGCCATAAATTATGCTTTGCATCTTGTTTACCTGGATCGTATTTCAGTGGATCAAATTTTTTTGCCTTCTTAAAAATTTGGGAATCCTCAAAAATTTATGGAGATGTGGAAAGTTACATTACCTGTGCATCTTGTAAGAGCAGTCTTTGATAGCTTGATGATGAGCTACTCATTAACTTTGCCAAACCTTTTTCTGTAACCATTACGTGGACTGTAAAGTTCTTTCTCAAAGGACCAATTTTGTCAAGTGTCAAAATATTTGGAGGCATTCTTCCTGCAAAACAATAGTAAAAATATAAGCTTGGACTGATATTGCATATTGAGTACCTATGTTGTAGGAATGCATGTGAAAATGCATAGATGTACCTATTTTGAAAGAATGCTTATTTATGTACAGGATGGTAAGTATTTACAGGTAGTAATTATTATACTACTATGTAGATTTAGTTTCGGTTAAAAGCTCTTTGTATACAATATTTAGAGTATGAAAGAAGGAAGATGCATCAGCTTTTGACGGTTCTAGGAGTACTTTAATTTTGGTTGCTGTTGTGGTGCTCGATAAGGCAACATAAAGTTGACCATGTGAGAAAACCAGTTGTGGCAAGTACATACCGACAGTGTACGTTTAAGGTTTGTCCTTGTGCTTTGTTTATAGTCATGGCAAAACATACTCGAATTGGAAATTGTTTGCGGGTGAAAGCAACTAGGTAGTATTCATTCTTGTTTGGTTTTAAGGGAATCCTTGGTATAAAAACTTGTGTTCCTTTCTTTTTCCCGACTGCAATTTCAGCAGAAATGATGTGCTTTTGAAATTCTCTACATATTAATCTTGTGCCATTGCATAATCCCTTTGAAGGGTTGATGTTGCGGAGCAAGAGTATGGGACAATTCTTTTTGAGGACCAAACGATGTGGTGGCATTCCTGTAGGCATTATGGAGTTCAGGAAATCCATATATGTTCCTTGTTCCATTGGATCATCTATTTCATCAAAACTGAGGTATGTTGCTTGCTCTCCTGGAAATTTGGATATATATCATGGCTTCGTTTATTTCATCAATTGCTTGATTTTTTGGTGTCAAAATTGCTGATTCAGTAATAGAAAGAGGATTTTTTGTGTACATTTCAAAGGAGGGGAACACAAATCGTATGAGATGATCCAAAGATGGGACTATTGTCGTTGGCTGAAGAACAAGAGATAATGGTAGTTTGATCTGTTCTTCATGGTTTATTGGTTCCAATCCATTTCCAACGCGAAGAATATAATCACAAAAAGTTGGATTTGTTTTTGCACGCATATTTTCCTTCAGCCTGATTTAGTAAGACATGGCCAAATGTAAGATCTGATCAAACTTGCATTCAAGGAATCTTCTTTTGTTCCTTTTGGAATAACAGAAACTACTTGTTGGAAATCTCCTCCCAAAACAATAACTTTGCCACCAAAAAGAACTTTCTTTTCTGTTAGGTCTTGTAGCAAAGAATCTAAAGCTTCAATTGTTTCTTTTTATGCCATTGGAGCCTCATCCCATATAATCAGAATAACTTCTCTAAGAAGTGCTGCAATACCGGATTGTTTTCCAACATTGCAACAAAATTTTCCTTCACCATCTATCGGAATTTTGAATCTCAAATGCGTTGTTCTGCCATTTGGAAGGATCGACGCGGCAATTCCAGAACTTGCGGTAGCTAGAGCAATTTTTTGTTATGAATGAACTGTTGCAAGAATATTCCAATATAGGAAAGTTTTGCTTGTTCCAACGGGTCCATCAATGAAGAAACTTACAGGCATGGAATTAAAGATGTCGTGAAGTATTTGATCATACGCAATCCTTTGCTCTTGATTTAATAATGCCACAGCTGCAATATCTGTTTCTGATATAGGAACACTTAGTTTGTCTTGTATTTCACTACAAAGGTGTTTCTTTTGCTCTTGGTGTGTGACCAAGTCAAACAACTGAAAATGTGCTAAATTTTTTCCGCTTGATTCGAGCTCTGAATCGATTGCATGGAGCAATCAATAAAGAAGAGTTCTAAATTGATTGCATCGAGCTCTAAATTTTCTCCGCTTGTCATATGTTGAATTGAGAGATGGTCTTTTGCCATATCGTCTTCAAACTTTAAGAAGAATTCCTTAGGATTTGCAAGAGAGCAATAAAGAAGTATTGTGCAGAATAATTGTCTGAGTGATGTTGGCATTCGATATAGACGTGCTTCTGCCATACACTTTTCGTTTCTATCATCATCTTCTCAAAGGCCAAGTGCAATTGCAGCATCTCTATAAGAACCAGTTAATGTTCGATCTACAGTCTTTAAATAATCAAATGATGTTGACACAGGAACATGAGCTAGAAGTAGTCTGAGGTAATATCTCTCCCCTTCATTAGGATTTGCTCCTGCAAGCCTACCTACGACTTGACCTCATTGTTGGACCTTCCATATTCTTGATTGCCCAATCCATACAAATTCTGTTGGGAAATCTTCATAAAGGAATTTTGTAGCTTTAGCATGATCATCGTGAGCATTCATCCGAAAGAATTGGGTTAGCATGGTTCTCGAATAGAAATCAGTATCTGCAATTCCTTGCAAATTTGTATCATCCTTGAAATTGATTGTTTGGCATCCTTCTTCGTGGAGCTGTAGAGTTAAGACTGCGGGATGAATATCATTCAAAGGAAATCTATAAATTCTCCACAAAGCTTCAGGAGGGGATATCCATCTTGCAGCTTGGAATTGTTCGATCTCATCAATGACTTGATTTGGAGTGGCAGCAATTAATTTATAGATGATTTTGTCATGACCCTTATAGATATACCTATATAAGCATTTCACTGCTTTGATTGTTGAACAAACTTCAACATTGATATGACAATCAAAGTGTGCCAAAAGATATGGATTATAAGGAACAACCCATCTGTTGTCTAACATTCGTCCCGACAAGAACTTGTTGACCATTTTGTTGTCGCCTATAAATTGGATATCCATCTTCAGTCACAATTGTTTTTGTAGAATAATTTCTGGGGTAATGGTTTTTGCACGAACCATTTTGCATACAAGCATTATTCACATTCAAATCACCACATGGACCATGCATCATGTGCTTATGAACCATTGCATAAAGATGTGGTTGCTTGTGTTTATCCGGAAGTTCTGCAGCTATGAATGTGTCAAATTTCTCAGCGGTATTTAATTTGTAGCCTCTTTTCAGGATGATTAGCATGTGCATGTGTGGCAACCCTCTTTTTTGGAATTCAATAACACAAGTATATGCTGCAACCGGGCCAAATAATTCTTGCTTTATCACCTCCTTTTTTAGCTGCTCAAATTTACTTCTAAAAACTCTTGTCAACAAGTCTGGTCTATTTTGGGCTTCCTCATGAGATCTCAACTCCTTAATTTCTGGCCAATTTGGATTGCGGGTCATAGTGAGAAACAAGTCAGGTTTCCCATACTTTTTGACAAGCGCCATTGCATCTAAATATCTCTTTTGCACGACTTGTGGGCCGCCTAGAAAAGTTCTTGGTAGAACTATTCTCGTTCCGACTTTCAAGCCTTGTGTTTCGCCTTGGCCAACACTGTCCACTATTCCTCGGTATGAGTCTGCTCTGATTTCATCTTGTCTGTTCCGGAAATAATCAAGCCTTGAAGTTTCTATTTTGACATACATGTCAATGACAAATTGCTGCAACAGACGTCCTGATCGAAGTAGTATTGAATCTGTTGATGGTCTGATTTGCAATCGATATCATAGAATTCACGGGCAGATACCATATTATCATCATCATCTGCGGCCTGGTGCACTGAGGAACAATAATCGAATAAGATATTGTATTGCTAAATAAGCTTATTGTAATTGCAAATGTTTAGTAAGCGGAAGCATGTTTTTTACCTGCTGCTTCTGTTGCAATTAGTTCTTCAGCCGTTGAAGAACGTGTTGGTAGAACTGCTAGCTCTGAAGGCACATGCCTAGAAGTGTTTCTGGTCTTCTTTTTCTTTATGCCTCGGTGCCAACCAGGTTCACTCCGGGGAAAGGGTAATGGATCATAACAGCCATAGTGGTATTGGATAATATGACTATGGCCATCATGATTACGAACTATGATTTCTCTTTCTGCTAGCTCATCGTCATATTCATTTTCATTCCAAATTGCAAAACTTGAGAAACAATAGGTGTTGGAGCTGCTGAATTTTGTAATTTTGGATTGGCCATAAGCTTAATTTGACAATTTTGCAGATCTTGTATTCTTGCTAAACTCCTAAGGAACCTTGAATATGGATTAGGACAGAGCATCACAATCAATGCCTCTATCATTGATGTTTGCAGTTTATCCTTTGATCCCTTCCTATGCTCAACTTCATGTTCTGTATCATAAAGGTATATCTGGAAGATTGATGGCACTTTTCTAGTGGGAAGGAGACCGTTGACATAATGATATACCTGACCCTGAGCTTGGAAAGTATAAATTCCATTAACTTGTTTTGCAAACTGAGGATCAAGGTGAACTCCAAAAGAGGTGAAGGCAAATGCATCATTATAAGGTTTGATGTGATTCAAGAAGTGAATTGATTCAGGAGTTTGTCCTGAGTACAGCTGTTGGAATTTATCGGGTATTGTAACTGAGTACAAATCCACTTCCCCTTTGCAGCAACAGAAAATGAAGTGTTTCATAGGGGAATTTTTTGGCACCACAGTATGTGCACGAAGGCTGTTCAGGTAGTCTGTATGGCTCAGTCGGTATGGGACAATGATGTGGCCTTTGTGTAGACGCCAAGAAATTAGCTGCAATACCAGTAGCAAATATTTGTTATGATAGATATAAAGCACGAGTTAAATATTCCATTCAAAGTGATGGTGACAAGAATTTAAAAAAATACCTATGGGAACATCATATAGCGTGGAAAATTCATCACAGGTATTATTTGATTCTTGCTCCAATGAATCTGTATAGAATATGATAATCAGCAAGTGGAAGCTAAAACATGAAAAACTGAAAAGCAGAGAAATTATTTGGTTTCGGTTTTTGTTGCTGACCTCTTTGCCTAGGTTTGGCAAAAACTGTCGGCCAAAATACCCCACACAACGGAAGCGTAACGAAAAACAATCACACACAAAAGAGACACAAGATTACGTCGTTCCCCAAACTCGGGTACGTTCACGGAGAGAAAACAATTTCCACTAATATTGAATGAGTATAATGAGATATAAAATACCCTACTCTAGCTCTCAAGCTCTTGGTATTTTTATCTCCCTCAAACTCACACAATTTTCTCTCTCTCACAATTTTCTTTCTCTGCCGTTTTTAACTCTTACAAAATCACGGCACATCACCACTTTAAATACACAGTATTTATTGGCAAAGGCAAAACTCTTCCATTGCCAAGAAGCCTCTAGAGCCAGCACAACAAATGCTCTATGGGACTTGTAGAAATGCACCACCCAAAGGCAAATAACTCTACCGAACCATCCACACTTTCTATGCAAACTAATGCCATTAAATACACAACTAACCACATTTTCTTTCTTTTCTTTTTCCAACAGCTTTTCCCACATAGCAAAAAAACCCAACAAACACCCCATTTTTGCTCATGTGAAAATGCACCCTCTCGCTTGGGTGCCCTGTAACCCATCACCGGGGTGCCTAGTCGAAAATATCGGAAACCAAATTTGGTGCGAAAGAGACCCTCTTCCTTGCGCACAATTTTTCTTCATCAACTTTTTCCAAAACCAACAATTGAGACACTTCCTTCTCAATGTTGCTCTCCACACATAAGGACTCGCTTGTTTGCACCTTCACACGCCATACTTGTGTAAATCGATGCCCATAATTTTTGCTTGCTCGGTATCCACCATTTGCACGCCACATTTCAACTCGACCTTGAAGCTTGTACAAATTGCCCACCATTTTTCCTTGCAACACCACTTTCTCATTCTTGAAAACCTCAAGAACTCCATCCTTTGATGCAAATCTACAACCCTTTGCATCCAACATTCCCAAGGAAATCAAATTTTTCCTCAACCCCGGCACATGTCAGACTCCGGTCAACCTCACAAACCTTCCATCGGCCATTCGAAACCATACCGTACCCATGCCAACAACCTTATTCACCGTGTTGTTTGCCATCCTAACGGTACTTCCATCATAAGCCTCATACGAACAAAAATATTTTTTATTTGAACACATATGAAATAAACAACCGGAATCCATAACCCAATCAAAATTCTCCATACCTTCCAAAGTCACCGTGGGCAAATCACCTTCATTTTCGACGAAGCTCTCAACAACCGCCGCTTTGGATTTTTCCTTCTCTTCATCTATCTTCGCTTTGAGCTTTGGACAAAACTTCAATATATGGCCTTCTTCATTACAAAAATAGCATTTCCTTTTGTCAACGGCCTGCGACTCACCACCTCGCGAGTGTGATCGCCCCCTTGGCTTGGACCCTTTTTGCCTTTCCGTTGTCCGCCCTCTAGCTTGACTTCCGGAAGATGCAACCTTGCAATTATGACACGCTCCTCCGATATCCTCTCGCTCTCCTTCCTCCACATCGACTCATAGTATAGGAGTGTAGCAATAACCTCATCAAGTCCGAGAGTGTCTTTCCCAAACAACAATGTAGTTTGGAGATGCTCATACGATATCGGCAAGGAAACCAACAAAATGATTGCCTTATCTTCCTCCTCAATCTTTGCGCCAATGGCTTCCAACTCCGTTATTAGCCGATTGAACTCATCCAAGTGCTCATTAATATTTCCTCCCTCGGACATACTTAACGCATACAGTTGCTTCTTTAACGGCAAACTATTTGTCAAAGACTTGGACTTGTACCTACTCTACAACTTTGCCCAAAGTTCCGCCGGATCCGCTTCATTAATGACTTCTCGGAGAGTGCTATTCCCAAGATACAATTGGATGGTGCTATTAGCAAGCTCTCTCATCTCCTCCCATTTATCTTCCTTCATTTCTTCTGGCTTTTCGGATTTCGGCTTGAGTGCTTTCGCCAAACCTTTTCTCACTAAAATATTCCTCACCCTTTGTTGCCAAAGAGTAAAATCATTGTGCCCTTTGAAAAGCTCAACCGCGAACCCGGTGTTTTTTCCCGCCATACCGTTGCTCTGATACCACTGTTGGGCAAAATACCAGATCACCCGCACAACGGAAGCGTAACAAAAAACAATCACACACAAAAGAGACACAAGATTACGTGGTTCCCAAACTCAGGTACGTCCACGGAGGGAAAACAACTTCCACTAATATTGAATGAGTATAATGAGATACAAAATACCCTACTCTAGCTCTCAAGCTCTTGGTATTTTTATCCCCCTCAAACTCACACAATTTTCTCTCTCTCACAATTTCCTTTCTCTGCCGTTTTTTACTCTTACAAAATCACGGCACATCACCACTTTAAATGCACAGTATTGGCAAAGGCAAAACTCTTCCACTGCCAAGAAGCCTCTAGAGCCAGCACAACAAATGCTCTATGGGACTTGTAGAAATGCACCACCCAAAGGCAAATAACTCCACCGAAGCATCCACACTTTCTATGCAAACTAATGCCATTAAATACACAACTAACCAGCATTTTCTTTCTTTTCTTTTTCCAACAGCTTTTCCCACATAGCAAAAAAACCCAACAGAAACTGAGTTGTTGCTTTCGGCTTGGGCTCAGAGTTTTATCGGCGCAGAACTTTCAGCAAACACATTTGGATCCACAAAACTTGCATGTATATCGTCATGTTGAATATAAACAGGAACAAGAGCTTCCGTCTGCTGTTTTTTTTTGCTGCTACAGCTCTTCTTCTAGCATTGATTCTATGTGGCCCGTAATCCCTGAGTAGAGTTCCTCCTCCGTTGGTTCGTGAACTTCTTAGCCCTCTCACTCTAACCTGCACAATGAACGCACAACTAAGACCTGGCCAGGGTTGCCCGGCAAGGCCCTCCGGCGAGAGGATGAGAACTTGTCGAGAATAAAGTGGGGGACTAGGGTTTTGAGTATATGAGTGTGTGTGTACCTCTTTGGGTTGTCATCCTTTAGTATTTATAGAGTCCCCCTTGACTTGCTCTCCAAGTATGGGCATGTGCCTTGCACGGGTCGAGTGATGTCACCGTGAGGTCACCAAATGGATCTGGCAACCATTTTGGCGTGAGCTGGCATTCTCATGTCGCTCATCATTACCTTTTGGCGTAACCGTCTCAGCATTTGGAGAGACGCGTGCCGCTTCAATTAGCCAAGCGCCAGGCTCAGCCAAATCTGACTGGTGATTCGCGGGGAGAATACAACGATGGTCAATGGGACTTTGTTCCTTAAGGTGGCCGAGCCTGAATCGGACTCTCCTGTCATCGGGCGTAAGGTGAATGCAATGTTGATGACCGATAGCTGAGCCCTAATTCAGATACAGCCACATAGACTTGGGCCAGTCATTCGAAACTAACATATTGGTTAGGTTCGGCCTACTACAGATTCTGTCTCTTTCTTCTTGCGATAATTCGGTGTATGGTACTCTTGAACGTTTTCTCTCCGACATAAACTACAATTATATATGGATCATGTGGAAGTCACTGCATCAGATGTAAGGTTCAGTCTGATTTGATTTGGTTTGGTTTGGTTTGAGTATCATTTGGTTTGGCTAATTACCTAGTAACCCCCATGGCATTCTACAAACCTACTAATGCAAAATCCTTTAGTATTAGATCTAACACCTACAGATGCATTTGCTAAATAACTTCCTGCTGCATCACGTACCTATCTATTGAATAAGCTTGCGTACGAACAAATAAGGAAAAGGCAAGACACAAGTAATGCATGCCAATTGTCCAACCAATTAAATATGGATCATCATATTATTACATTGGGAAAGAATATGAGAAGTGTGCTTGAAGAGAGCTCAGTCAGAGGCACAAGATCTGATTGCTATCCAAAAGGAGGGCTGCAATATATTTGTCCTCTAGATGAATATGCAACTTATAAGAACCACAAATATAATCTGTTTCCAAACGTAAGCATGGTTAGACCATAGCGATTAGAAAGGCTGAAATGATATACAAAAGTTCCATACAAAAATGAGTCCAGAACAGCTAGATAAATAATTTATTTCACTGAGCACAACGGAAGAAGCAATCATGCAATCACATTAAGGAAAAGGAAAAGAACACATGCATAACCCCGCAAAAGCTCGCCAGCGCCAAAATCTACCTACGCCATCTGCACAACACAAAAGGAGAACACAAACTGGACATGGCGAAACAGCGCAAGCGTTAAGAGAAACGACTATCACCTCGCAGCACCGCTCTGACTCGGCAACACCACTGCAGAAATACTCGATCACCTTACTCCATCTGAAACCCAAGAACTCCCTCCCCTCCTTTTGTCTAGAAACATCTACTTCCATCAGTAAAACCAGATATTATACATATTATATAATAAAAACAAAACACCCTGACGCCAGCAAGCTACAAGGTCGATAGACAAAATTGTCCCCGACGCCAGCAAGCTGTAGGAGGAAATTCAATTTCTATCTGGCATGTGATGTTGCACTATTTTCAATTGATTTTTAGATGCCACTTCGATTGTTTACTCTAGCAAACGTCTATATCAATTAGCCTTAAAGAAGTTGCTAATAGCTAGGTACGTTTCAAACTAGAAACGACAGCAGCAAGTAAATTCCTTATGCTTGGTCACAATGTCAAGCAATTTAGGTTTTGCCATTATGAAATTTAAAGGAAGCTTAGCACATACAAGATTTCTAGGTACATGTTGATTTCATCAGGAGCTTAACCCGTATGAAAATCATCCTCTGTTGATCCTAGTTTTGTCTAGTTTCCACATCCCTAGACAAAGGTTGAGCAACATATTAACTATTATGTTATAGCAAAGGTGATCGATTAATAACCGTGAGAACGGGGCAACTCGCAGGAATTGGCAAAAGCAAGCAGCTAACGATCTAATAATATACAAGTGCAAGCCAGTTTTACTCATTTTCCACTTAAGTTTGTCAACAAAAAAAGTTACCCACACAAATGAAAAAGCTATTTGTTTAGGCGAATAATAAACTAAGCCCAAGAAGGCAAAATCACCGTAGGGATTTATTTTATTTCCCCAAATTTCTAGATAGAACCAAAGAGCCGTAGGCAAGATTCATGAAACCGTAGAACCAGAAGCCAAGAAGGCCACACCGTGCACTTGCACAACAACTAACATGCACCACAGACTCTCATTAAACAACACACAACAACAAGCAACCCTAGCCTAAGAAAGAACACTCCAGAAGCACAACCCATCTACTGAACAGTACCATCTTATCTCCCAGGCACGCATGGTAGACTGTGTTTGTATATTCCCAATTCACATTCCGGCGAAAACATTAACTCACTGACTCACCAAGGTAATCACAGGAAGGAAACACATACAAGAAAAGGAAAATCTACCCACACCACCAAAGTAGTCAGAGTTTCGAGCAAAGTTAAGTTAGAGAACAAGGAAGCCAGGTATATCCCTTTCTGCGCGACAGATTTACCTATGGTCTCTCACACAATCAAAAGAGGAAACCAAAAAGCACGTAACAGTTGCCTCAAGCCACCAAGCATCAAGATTCAAAGTTCTGACAGGCCGATCTTTCCGTCCCTGTCAACATTCGGAGCACGTCTCCCCTCTCCAAAACCAGCAAGCTTTGCCTTCACAACCAACTCAAATATAGAACCCCAAAACCAGTGCCTGAGAAGGAAAACCAACATCAAAACCCTCGATCACCAACGAAGAAACCAAAAACACGCAACTGCACACCCAAATCAACCTCACGAAAAAACACGCCAGAAAAACAAGCAACTGCAGAAACACACGTCCATAAATCGACATAGAAAAGAGAAATCCAAGAAACAAGAACCGAACTTGACGAAACGAGTAACAACCGCTAATTCACCACCAGAGAAACGAAAGGAACATCAACAAATCACGAAGTCTACGGCGAAGAACCCCCAATATCGCCTCACCGTCCGTCGCCTAGGCTTCTTCTTCTTCCGTTCTTTTGTAGGTGTCCAAGACTGTCTCTTCTCTCTCTATCTCTCTCTTTGCTATCTGCTCCAAACCAGACGAAGGAAAGGAAAAGGGAAAAGGGGAGACGTGGCTTGATCTGGGCCACGTTCTTCGCATGAGGCGAATGGATGAAACCACACTCGGCACCAAAACCAGTGGCTCCCCAACTGAGGGGCACAATTGGAAAAATTGGGCAAATTATGGCAAGCATTCCAATTGCTTCTACTCCCTTAGTTTTAATCCTTTAGATATATTGTATTTATTTCCATTAGGCTCAGTTTGGATACACTTAATCTGTTTCTGTTGTAAGAATAAGAATTTGATTACCAAGAATTAAATTCCTAGTAATTCGATATCCTGAGTAATTCTATTCCGACGTTTAGATTAATTAAGTAATCTTCCCTAAGAATCATTTATTTTGGAAATATCTTAAAGTCAAATATTTTCTTTTTGTATTGATCGAGTCAGGAATCCAAGATTTCCATGGGGATGGGCGGGATCAAATTCCTCTTGTATTCATGAATGTGATTCCTTCTAGATTGGGAGATCAAGAATCTCATTCTCATTCCCATTCTTCACGAATATAGGAATGTTAGAGTTCCGGAATCACATTTTCATTCCGCCTAAGATATCTGTTATCCAAACACAGCCTTAAGGTAAGTTATTGCAAGCTCGAGTGGTAGCCATAATTTATCACCCTAAATCCCACTTGGCCTGGCTAAACGAAGAAGGGAGATTAGCCTATACAGGGATAGATTCCAAACGGTACTAAAACAGTCACGTCAGTTCTATACCCTCCTTCAAATACACCATTCAATCGAGCCCTTAGTAATTTTGTTGTACGGATTTACCCTTGAGAGTTGGGTTAAGAGTGGAGGAATTGTAAGAACATTTTATGAAAATACCTTTTTAACAGGGCTTCAAAAAAGGGATACATTAAAGTGGTGCTCTTTCTTTATATAATAGAAATAGAAAATTAAATAACCAAATGAACCAAAACATCAAATCGAAGACCGTTTTCACTGTTCGAGATTGCCACGATAGTTCACAGCACTTACCAGACGCTAGAAAATTCGGTACAGAAAAAGCCCGCGTGTTGTAAGTAACCAATAACACCCATAACTGATTTTTTCTTTGCCATTAAGTCTAGGCACATCACATCAATCCAATATATCCATTACATATTTTGTAGGATTCACCTTGAATTCCAAAAAAATATAAAAAAAATATCTATAAATTTTAAAATAATATATTATGGGGCTCTGTAAAACATCAGCTCCAACAAATATCGATAAGTATTATTTATTATTCGTAGGGACGAAATTGTGCATTTGTACAATTTCGCCCCTACGAAATAATAAATAATACTTATCAATATCCGTTGGAGTTGATTTTTACAGAGTCTCATAAAATATTATTCAAAAATTTATGGATATTTTTCTGAATTTTTTTGGAATTTGGGATGAACCCCACAAAAAATGTAATAAATGGATGATAGTGTATGTAGCATCCTTTGCATCCGAAAATCAAAAGTGTAGTTTTGAAAGAACAACGAATCAATTTTCCGAAGACATTGAACAGAAACTGAACAAAATTGCAAGCAAATAGACCATAACTTTATCGAAAGTATCTCAGTTCATAAAGCTGATGCTTCTCCCAGTAGTACAGCAAATGCCTCTTGAGCCAGTTTCATCGGGTGCAATATGATTGGCTGAAGTCAGTACCTTCAAATCTCCAGTGAGCAGAAGTAGTGGTAAAGTATCACCATCAAGTGCTTATGTGTTTCTCGTCGATCTATCAGCCACATGCTTTTCATCGGACCAACGAGAAATGGTCGAAGGATGAATAATATCCTTTTTGCTGTTGAGCTATATTTCAATTCCCATCGCAAACAGTCAACAAACACTCCACCTAGTTCTTTTTTATGCAGTGTGCATCGGTGCCATGTTGAGTGCAATCATGGTAACCAACAGTGCGGAGGAAGTCCCTAATCTCCTTCGCACTGCTATTGCTGGCTTGCAATAAACGCTCATCTTCCTCGTAGATTATGTATGGGGCTTCCCCTTTCTTTCTAGATAGTAGCTTGGAGGCTCCCTTCAATACGTGATACTCCCAACCCTGAACATCGATTTTCAACAGAAGCACGGGCTCAGACTCTGGGATCAGTTCATCGAGAGGAATGGATCTTACTTGAAGTGCAACCTCCTCATTAGACTTGAATGCCATTTTTGCTCCAGTGGCTGAAACTGCACTATTGTCAAGACGGCCGACTAACTGGCAACATAAGCAAGAATCAACATGAAATAGGCGAGGAAAATAACTGACTCCAAATTTAGTCCATGAGCTTATATAAAAAATGGACTAAATTTAGTCCAAATTCGAACCAAAACCATCGATTTTCAGCAGCAGCACGGGCTCAGACTCTGTCACGTAGTACATAAGCGCACAAGCGATCAACATGCAAGCCTGATTTGGTATTATTTATTGCCATCATTATTACGTTTTGTACATGTTCTTTGAGATGACTCTCAAGACCAATATATTAAATTATTGACATAACTGTCTGAGCCATTAGAACAACGCATAGAAGCAATTACTGGGTCTCCATGGAAAATAAACTGTGGCCAGGTGAGATAATCTTTTATTGAATGTATGAAAATTTCAAGACAAGATGCATGTTACAAGAGTATCAATGGAAGAGAACCTACAAAACATCTACGACTTGCATTACAGGGCAGAACTGCCTTTGCTGCGCATTCTTTCTAGAGTGCAAGAAAGTATCACAAAGAGATGACTCCTCCTAAGCAAATCAAGTTTCTACTCAAGAGTTGATCCGAGAACAGAACCTTAGACAGCCACAACAATCATAATTCTTTTATGATCAACAAGATGGTTGTCGTCAGTCAGCAAAAAACGTCTCTCAAGTGGCATAGTATTTGGCAAAATTCAAATTAACTCTAAACTCCACCTTTTCTAAGGCCCACAACATCCGTGAATCTTATAACTTATAAGAGTCACACCAGTAATCATAGCCTAGTGCAGTATTCTACATCTTAATAGAATACGAAGACGAAAATGAACAGTAGAGACAGTGGGGGCTAAGGATCTCTTAGGTTGTGTTTGGATCGTGAACTTTTGAAGGGATTTATGAATGAAAAAGTAAACTATAGGGAAAACATCGATCAATGTAGCAGCTTCACTAATTAAATTAATCATCTCCTTCATCTTTCTTTTCTCTTCATTAAGGCCTCCACAAATCTGTGATTTGAACACAATCTTAAGAATATCTAGATCAATCAAAATCAGTGAGCATAACAAGCATTGTCCAACAACCAAATCTATAGAGATTATACATATATAATTCCATATACATCTTTCTTTTTCCTTTCTCTCTTCATAAAATGTACACACCTTATACTGCTCGAAAATGATTTTTCCTGCCATACATTTTTTGTCGACTCCACCTACACACATCACTAATCAGTAATCTCTGGAACCAATCCTATTGTCTACTAGCAGGTCCGATGTCCGATTAAAACAGCTACCTCATATGACTAAACCTGCAAGAGTTGATAACACGAGTTTTGAACTTGGGGTTGACTTTTATTGTCATACGTGATGCACATTACAACTTCGGATAATTCAATCAAACAAGCCCCAAGTCAACTTGAAACCTATAATTTCAACTGAAACAAAATAAAATAAGCATGTCTCGTAGAATTGAAACATCTATATACCTTGTGAAACGTTATGTTCCCAAGCCGGTCCGACGCAGCAGCCTCAAAAACAGTAACCAAATCCCCAACCCGATTAAAATAAACCCCATCACAAATCCTCTGCAAGTTCTCAAACACCGGTTCGAAAGCCAAAACCCTAAACCCCATAACAGCCGCAGCAAAAGCAGCCATACCCACATTAGCCCCAACATCGACAAAAATCCCCGTCTTGCCCTCGCCCCTCATCTTCCCCAACACCTCCTGAACCGTAACCGAAATATCGGGTCGCCTGAAGGGCTTCCCCTTGAGGATCCGAACAATGTTCTTGTGGGGCTTCTCGGGCAACGATCCGAGATCCGAGAGGGAGTAGAGGAAAGGGTATTCGAGGCCTTCAACGAGGTTGGCTATTATGGGGTGGGATTGTGGGGTGGTGTAGCAGTTGAAAGGGGGGATGTTGTCAGTGGGGTGGAGGATTAGGGTTTTGAGATTAGGGTTAGGGTTAGGGTTTGAGGGGTGGGAGGAGAGGAAGAAGAAGGTGAGGAGGAGGAGAGAGAGAACGAAGAGGAGGAGGAGGGGTTTTGGGGTGAGGAGGTTTGTGGGTTGGTGTTTTTTCCAGGCGTTTGCCATTGGGGAAAGAGAGAGAGGAGAGAGTGGAGGAGTGTATTTTCTTGGAAATTTTTTGTGGGTTTTCCGGGAAAATGGAAGATTGGATCTTTGATTTTCCGAAGAACCAAAAAAAGAAGAAAGATTGGATCTGGATTCTGGAGTATTACAGTAGTATTTTTTGGGAATGTTTTTCTTCTGGTTCAAGGGGATGTGGGGGAGTGTGCTAACTTGCACCTTGTTTTGCGGTTGGGAAGTTAGGTACTCCATTTCGCACAGGAGGGAGGGATTACTTTCCCTTGGCACTTTTTTTTGGAGGTTTGTCTCCCTATTAAAAAATATAAATCGCATTTTTTAATTTTGCATCAAATTTTTGTTGATTATTAATTCGTCTCAACGCGAGAAATTTAAATATTATAGTTTCTTTACTCTTTCTAAAATATTTTTGAAAATATCCAATTTTAAGTCAAAAAATTGGAAATATTTTTGAAAGAGTGGTTATTTTTTAAAATATTGGGTAAAAGTCATAATTTTTTTACTTTTTCAATTCACCTTGGCAAAACGAATTGGAATACCCAAAAAGTGAGGGGCAAAATTAACAAACGAGAAAAAATTGAATAAGGACAAAACTAAAAAAAGTCCCAAAAGTTCTTAATGGAACAACGCCTAGAGTATAAAATTACAATCAAAAGCAAAAAAATAAATAAATCACTAAAGACGAAAAAAATATCAAACAATTTTTTTTTGTCTAAAAGTATACAATGAAAAATTGAACAAAAGTTAAAAAAAATAAAAAATACCGAAAAAAATATCATCAGATCATAAAACTTGAAGTATTCATTGTCATCTAAAGAAGTTAAATGAAAAAAGGTAAAATTGGTTACAAATATTGATTACTTACAACTAAATACAAGTAGTTAACAAAAATTCTCGTGAGTTTTGTTAACGTATGCCCCTAGGCATATGATAAACATTGTATATTCTTCTTCATTTATTTCTTTTTTATGGGAACTTTAAGTTCTAAATACTAGTCATAAACTTTTCATTTATTGATTTTGAAAGGATCATTGTTTTTTGTTTTGGACTGAAATACCCCCATCAAATATACACCTTCTCTCCCAAAAACTTTCGGCTCATTCCTTCCCAAAATTAATGGCTTTTTTTTAAGAATGGTTCCCAAAGTATTTCCGGATTTTCAATTTCGTCCCCATTGTACAAAACGTGTCTATTGCTTTCTCATTGTATTCAATCTGCATTTGAATGGTCCACATAGCACATGCCGTTTAGACTTGCCGTCTAAACAAAGGGTATTATAGTCAAAACACCTATCCTCCCACGTTCCACCCACTTTTTCCTACTTTTTCCCTACTTTCCCATTCTCTCCGCTCTCACTCCTGATGTACGAAAAACCCTAGAAAGGATGGTTCCTCAAAAATCAACTCTCTGATCTTAGAATATTGTTCATCTCGAAACCGTAAGAAGAAAATCTTGTACGATCTTCAGTGCTGTGAAGATTCGGTGGTGGTAAAACCCTACAGGAACAGGTAATGTGCATTGAAGTCAATTTTTTTTTCACTTTCGACACTTTTTTCTTCCTTTTGGCATATAATATGTATGAGTTCGTGCTTTCTTGGACCCATTGTATTATATATTCTGTGTATGAGTTCCCTTTCTAGGGACCCATTGTATTATATATTTGGATGCTCTATTTTCATAGCCAGAGGCTCTGTTTTTTATTTTTATTTTTAAAGTTTGCTAGTGCAATATAGCCTCCCAAAAGTTAGTCCATTTCCATTCAAAAAGGTTGCAGTAGAATGGGTTTGTTCAGAACTTGCATCAGAGGTGCTCACCTTCTTTTTGTTGTTTGGTGAGCAATGCTCTATTTTTGGTTGTGTATATACAGGAGAGGAGACAAATTTTGGCAGGAGTTTTTCCCTCCAATTCTCCAGGTGCCTAAAATGGCGAGATGGAAGGGGGAAAGTGAGAGAATGGGTGTTTTGACTATAGTGCCCCGTTTAGAAGGCAAGTCTAAATGGTGTGTGGCATGGGGACCATTTAAACGCGGGTTGAATACATTGGGGATACAATAGACACGTTTTGTACTATGGGGACGAAATTGAAATTAAATCCAGAAATACTTTGGGACCAATCTTAAAAAAAAGCCCAAAATTAATTGATTCATTTTCGCCTTTCATGCACCTGACTAGCATCGAAAACTATTTGAAAAAGTAAAAAACTCATATCAGATATATATATTCAATTCTTAGATCCTTCATTAGATTGAAATCAACATCGAAAACCATGAACGATTCTTCCGAAAACTTTAATCTAATATTTCAAACAAAAAATTGGGTTCAACTCTACCGTTCATTGTCTTCCTTTTATTTGCTCCATTTGAGAATGTAGCGTTCTCCTTCTCTAGACAGGTAGAGATATTATGGCTAGCATGCTTGCAAAGTCCACAATGTTTCTTTCGCTTCCCCAACTTTTTTCCACCTTTCATTTTTTTTTTTTGCTTCGGATGCCCCTTTGTCTTTGAAATGGGTGGGCAATCAACAAAACAATATGTATCAATTCCTTCATTGACATTGTCTTCAATCTCAAAATTTTCCATGGCTAGGAGATTTGGATCATTCAACAGACACATCTCTTTTCTACTTAATAATGCTTCACACACCAACGAGGTGATAGATAAGCCGGTGGAATTCTGTAGCAATCTTTGTGAAGTAATATACTTAGAATGTGACGGCAATGGATGCCCCAAAATTCAAAGTGTTTCCATGTACAGGTGGCCTTCTCACCATCCCACAAGACCTTGTGCTTTTGACTACACTTGTCCTTATAATATTGCAACACAATAAATTGTGGATGCATGTCAAAAGTCCATGGAATGTGAAAAGGCAAAAAAAAATGGAGGGAGCCAAATGAATTGTGGAGTGAAAAAAGAAAAACTATTTGAATGCACAAACCTTTACCCGGCCAGTTGTCCATTGGAGGTTCATTTGATTGGGAAAAAGGAACCAATTAATTTTTGGGAGGGAATGGCCAAAAGTTTTTGGGAGGGAACGTGTATATTTGACGGGGGTATTTCAGTTCAAAACAAAACAAAAAAAAGTTAAATCCTTTCAAAAATAATAAATGAAGAGTTTATGACTAGTTTTTGAAACTTAAATTTCCCATAAAAAAGGAAATAAATGATGGAAAATATAGGACATACGTTAACAAAACCCAAGTCTCATTATAATCAGAAGTCTATGATGTTTTAGTTGACCAATACTAGTATTTAATGACGTTAATGGCTACCTTTGGTTTCTCCGGTGAACTTGTTAGCACAAATTGCCTTTCCAACAAACAAAACTAAACAACATTAAATGCATGATGATAGAGAGTATAGTTTTAAGATTTTGTACAAGACTTTTCTGTGCTGGAGTTTTAACACTAACAAAATAATTTTGGCATTATCACTATCATAGTATTTAAATAAATTAAATAAAGGACACAACTTCTCTCAGTCCCATTTTCAGCACGCAGTTCGCCACGTGCGGATCATTACTCAATCATCTAAGTCGTCCTTCTCGTATAGGGATCGTCGAAGAAAACGTCCACGTCAAAATTCAAGTTGATCGAATACCCATTACCACATTGTCAGAATACTCTTTTTTTTTTTTTGTCATTCTTTAATCTTAATCTACTCTAGCTTAGGGGATTTAGGAAGGGGAATAAGTGCTCACGGAAATCGAACTATGTCCATGTGCATGAGAGTATAAGGGAGACACCAACTACACTCCACTTCACTACCTCTGTCAGAATACTCTAGTCATATAAAAGTGTTTCGACGAGATGATAATATAATAAACGGAAAGTCTAAGCTTACTGACCCAAAATCCTAATCGGAATCTCGATGCCCCGCCGGGCACACTCCAGCCACCGGACGGCCGATCTGAGCCATCCAAAAATTCTATAAAAAAAACCAAGTGGGCTCGTGTGGGAATAAACGGCATCTGACATGTGTAGATGGCCGATCCAAACAATCCATTTTTGTGTTTGGATCGCCCAAAAATGGAGTGTTTGGATCAGCCAAAAATGGAGTGTTTGGATCAACCACCTACACACGTCGGATGCCATTTATTCTCGCGAGAGCCCACTTGGTTTTTTTTTTAGAATTTTTGGACGGCTTGGATCGGCCGTTCGGTGGCCGAAGTGTGCCCGGCGGGGCGTCGAGATTCCGTCCCGTCGGGAACTGTAGCACCACTCTATAATAAATACAAATGACTTTATGCAAACTAGTGTTTCAATAAATGCAAGTGGTTATAGATCGATCTCAACTTTGCCTTATAAATCGTTCTTACAGTAATTAAGTGTGTAAATTGGTTAGAATCTGCCTTTGAGTAATTCAGTTACAATAAGCTACAAGGAGGAAATAAATTTGTTCAAATTCAAATGCAATCTCAAATTCGGTCGATCCTGTACTTCAAATACTAGTTAATTTAGCTCAAGTTGGTTGCAGACTTCACTTGGTCACTCCACCCACTTTCACAGAATTACGAGTGTGACTGATGGGTTCGGCTCCGGCATCTAGCTTGACACGATTTTTCTTTATTTTTATTTTGTTTTGTTGTATTTTGTACCGTTGTACTTAATTAATTTTCGTATTAATATAAATGGGTTAATCTTGTTCAATTGTTGTTAAAAAACAAGACGAGTTAATTGACTCATTTTTTTCTTCACGAAAAGGACTTCAAAATAAAATCAAAACGTACAAGCGGCCATTCTTTCAAATCCAAATTCGAGCCAAATACAAGATTATAGTATCTTAAATTGTGAGGTTTGTAAATTGGGCCGCGAACACCCCCTCATAACATAAATTTACACTCCAGATTATGGCAGTTTTTCAGTTCGGATCTTACTCTGTCATCAACAACTTTCATGAACAATTTACACATATCTAACAATATTTGTTACAGTAGCATTTTGAATTGCACCTTTAAGATGCAATTAACAATATAAGTTGTGGCATAAAGTTAACGAACTTAAATGTGGTTTGTTATTCATAAATAGTGAGTTTAAAGAAGGGTTTTACCGGCAATTATCATTTATCGCAGTTTTGCTCAACTTTTCCCAATTCAACTGTATAGATTTGGCTCAGGCCCCGTTCCGCTTTCTTTCAAAACCTTCTTTTTCAAAAAGAGGATAATTTCAAACTCAAATATAACGAAAATGAAAAAAATTTAAATTTTTTTTGCACCGTTTAAAAGATCTCAGTGAGATCTATCAAACAAGATCCATATTGGTAGAAAAATTATTTGCGTAAACATATAATTTTTGTGCTTGAAATTACCTTCCTTTTCTAAAAGTTACTTTGTAAAAAAGCGGAACACCCTCTCAGCCAATGTGATCTGACGATGTCAAATAATTGATATTGATCCAAAGATTTTTCGATTTCTTTGAACCCCTTGCACAGCGCGTGTTATTAGGTCTTTATATAAGAGCAAGGGTAACATCGGAAACAAACGAATTCGTCAAATAATTGGTTATTGTTCATCGATTTTGCTTTAAATAATTGGTTATTTAAGAAAAATGATTATCACAATCTTCTGAAAATTTGAAGAAATCATAATTTTTAAGTCAAAGCTTAATACTAGATTACACAAAGTACATGTTATTAACTCTACCCAAAGAAATTGGTTATCATTTGGCGAATTTGTTTGTTTGTAATTTGTTGTACCTTTGTGTGTAATTTTCAACACTAAATGACAGATTTTGGAGCGCATTTACAAAAAAGAAAAAGAAAAAATGGAATGCAAATATCATTTGCCTCCTCCGAAACTTTTAGTTTCCGGGTAGAAGTAACAATGATAAAAAAAGAAGAAAGAACAATAAGAAGGGTAGAAGTAATAAATAATCATCTTCTTATGATTCTTGGAGTGTGTTTGGATTAAGATGTTTAGAGGGACTTGAAAAGGGAAAAGAAAGACGTAAAAAAAAACAATAGGCCTGTTTCGTTAAGGAAAATAAGAGTACTTATTTTTTGAATTAAAGATAATGTATTGTGAGAGAATGACCCGTCTTGTAAGAACCTTAGTTGAACAGAGAAATTTGATCTCTTTGAAAATTTACGATCCAAAAAGTGATGCAGTAGTTAAGAGAGCGAATAAAATAACTTTGGATAGCAACACAATGGAGAGGGATAGACCTAAATTGATATTAGATGTTGTTATGTGCAAAGATATGAGTATAATGAGTTTGTGTGAACAAATGGCCCTTAACAGAGCTTAATGAAGAAAAATGATTCATGTAGCTGACCTCAAGTGATTGGGAGATAAGGCTCGGTTTGGTTTGGAAATTTACGATCCAAAAACTGAAATACAGCTCTTAGAAAAACCCAAATGGCACATCCATTCTGGTAACTTTGTCAACTCCTCGTGCTAATATAAACAGACAGACGCAAATTGGAAAATATACCCTTTAATCTTCTTGATCATTGCTATCTCTTGCGCAAATAGGATCGATAAACGAGCTGAACAAACTGAGTAGTGAATTGTTCATTTTCAGTTTGAAAGTTTAACGCGCGAGCCTCAAAATATGTTATTCAATGACTTGTTTGTCGGGCGAGCCGATCACGAAACAGTTGAACTTCTTGAACATCATTAACTGACGAAGCCGAGTAGCAGACTAGCTAGTAGCTTGTTCAACCGTGATACGAAAGCTTAAGTTTTACAAAAAAAAGTCAAAGCAAAGCTTGGTCTCCCGAGTAAAAATCCATCTCAAATGAGCTTTTAACAAACGAACACGAGTCGACCTCGAGTAATTTGCTTCGTTCATTGTTAAAGGTGCTTGCCTCTCGGGGTATCATCTACACTTATAGCTATAGACCAGTGCACACAATTTTCTCTCTACCATTGGCATTCCTTCAACCACACCATTCTCCTACTAACTACTGTGTATAAATCCAACATTTTGTTATCTTTTTGTGATGCATTGCTGAAATCTCCTAAAATATTTGCCACATCCCCAAGTATAAGTACCCCTGCATTCTCTATCTATCATCCTCCATATGAGAGAGAGAGAGAGAGAGAGAGAGAGAGAGAGAGAGAGAGAGAGATGCTGCACAAGCCTAGCTTTGTAAAATTTCCATTTTCCTCTCTTTTTTTTCCTTACTTTTATTTCCAAAAATCGCATAAGAAACTATTGCAAAGACATGATAAATTACTTCCTTATATATAGTTCACAATAGAAACTTATACTTGGAATCAATCCTTGGCTTTTCAATGGCATTTAATTTGCCTTTTTTTTTTTTTTTGGCCATTTGTTTTTGTAGATGAACTGCAGCATTTATCTTTCTTACGCCATTTTTCGGTCTTCAAAATTAATGGTGAGTATGCCCTTAGTTTTGCAAGCTCGATGAAGTTCAAGCAAAAAATCACAATGAAGCTAAAGCTCACATCAAAATTAATGGTGAGTATGCCCTTTGTTTGCAGGATATCTTTGCTTTGATTTTGAGTCTCGGCCTAATTTCTTCCGAATTCGGTTGCTCGAATGCCTACGGGACTGCAAACATCTTCAATGTGTTAGATTATGGAGCTCTGGGAAATAGCATTACTGATGACTCTCAAGTAATCCCTTTTCCAGTTTTTTTTTTTTTTTTCCCATCAATTCTGAAGTAGTCCTTATTTCCCTGTTTTTCACTACGATTTGGTTGAATTTTGTGAAGGGAAAAGAAAAGAGACGGGAATTTGGGATATACCCAAACGCCACGTCCCGTCCTTAGTTTCTTTTCCTTCCAGAAATTCATTTAAAATTCACGATCCAAGCACAGCCTTAATGCGTTTCACTGAAGCAAATTGCAAGAGTAGTAAACAGTTCAAATGTTTTCACTTGTTTCAGGCATTTCTGAAGGCATGGAATGCTGCATGTAGCACACCAACAGGCACCCCTAAAGTGGCCATTCCACCAAACAAGTCATTTCTACTGAATCCAGCTCTCTTTCGCGGTCCATGCAGGGCTAAAAACATCGATTTCGAGGTAAATTTATTTTCTCTGTTTCGCAAAAACCGTTTCATCAGCAAATCATACCAAGGTCGAATATTTTCTTCCTTCCTTCCTTCCTCTCGGCTTCTCCTTCCAAAATTTCCTTTAGATTTCTGGGACGATTCTGGCACCAAAGTCCCCAACTGTATGGAACCAGCTCGATGCAAGTCAGTGGCTAGCGTTTAGCGGTGTGACCGGACTCAACGTGTATGGCACGGGCGTGATCGACGGAAGAGGAAACGGTTGGTGGGATCAATCATGCAGATATCACCCTCAGCTGGTACATTTTCAAGCCTCTCAGAATAGTAACTAGTAAAGTAGAATACCTCTGCCATAGCCTTTTCTGACATTTCTTTCACTTGTTATAATTTTTTTTTTTTGCAGAATGGATGTACTAAATTGGCCCCAACTGTAAGTAGAGATTCAATTATTGACTTTCCTGATTCTGAAAAGAAAAGAAAAAAGAAAAATCATTGAGGGTCCAGATTTAAATTGGTGCCTTATGGTAGGTACCAACTCCAGTAAATAAAAGTCTCATTCATTCATTGATTTTTCTTTGGATTCTTTTTGTGCACGTGTGTAGGATACGTCTTAATTCTTGAAGTAGGTTATGTCTTAATTCTTGAAGTAAATATAAGTCACATTCCAAAATGACAGACTTTACAAAAAGGCTTCACGATAGTAGACCTCTAATGGTTGCTCGTCAGGAAATGTTGAATATTAGTAATATAATTTAGTACCACATTGGTTGAATACTGGTCAAGTGATCACTCAGTATAACAGTGAGATTTTCCTCACTAGAGAATTTGAATTTTAAGATTAGCTAAGTTCCACTAAGACTTTTGAGCTTTTTCTTATTTTGTTTTTATTTAAAAAAAATGCATTTTTCAGTTTTGCGTCTAACTTTTGTGGATTATTTATCCGACGAATCGGAAAAATAAAAATTATGCATTTTACCCTTTTTTTTTTTTGAAAATATCCAAGATATTTAGGCTTTATCTTGAATATTTCTAAATAAACTTGGATAAAAGTCATAATTTTTTACTTTTCCGATCCATTTTGACAAAACAAATCAATAATCCACAAAAGTTCGGCACAAAACTAATAAACGCGGAAAAAAATTTTTTTGAATAAGGACAAGCCCAAAAAGCCCTTAGTGGAACTTAGCCTGAATCAAAAGTTTCTATAGAGTGAGGCACAAAATTTGAATTTCAAGAGCAATTGTTGCTTATTGATGAATTTTGTGGCCATGTTTTTGCATAGGCCTTGAAGTTCATTTCATGCAATGAGAGCAGTCTCAGAAATGTTCATCTCATCAATAGCCCACAGACTCATGTCCTCATATTGAGTTGCAATGATTTTGATGTCAACAATGTGACAATCCAATCCCCTGAAAACAGCCCCAACACTGATGGCATTCACATCCAGTTCTCTCACCATCTCATCATCAGTTACACCAACATAGCCTCTGGTAAAATAACACGTATTCGTTCCGTATTGTCTTCACACTAGTCTACTTTATCCTACCGTACGAGCCGGGTTTTTTATTCAGAGGGAGGAAAAAAAATCTTTGGTAGATCGAATTAAAACAGTTCTAACCCGAAATCGTTAGGGCATAAAGTCTGGCATAAACATCCGTAGAGTGGTGTTCGCAGGCGAGAGAAAGATAGAAGGAGAAGAAATTGATTTGATGTTAATAGAGAGGGGAGTAGCTATGGCTGAGGGTCCAAAAAGAGAAAAAATGTAGGAAACAGAAGCTAGGTGAGTAGTTTGTTGATGTGGAATATAGTATTAATAAATGTAGGTGCAATACACACACAGGGTCTCGAAGGGAAATAAAGTATAATGGGAGGGCTCGACTGTGTACATTAACAGGTGTATTGTCATTGAGGTGTGTGTGTGGTTTCGTCTTTGGTTTAATCATTTTCTTTAAAAAATTTAAGTAATGTGAGTCATACAGCAGGTGATTGATTGTTTTTAAGCCTGCCAAGTGCAAAATCGAAGAACAAGGACAGGGAAATTTTAACTTTCTCTGCCTATATTGATGGGCATGCCTGTTCTTACCTTTCTCTTTCTTTTAGGGGTGGAGTAGTTTCAAGCGAGTACTGTTAGGTACAAAGAAAGCTTACTTCGAAAATATCACAAAAAAAGCAATCAGTGGTGGAGATTCACTTTGATGCTTATCAAAGTGAATCTCAACAATTAGTTGCTCTTTCGGGATACTTTCCAGGTATGTTTTCTTTGTCCCTAGCATTAATGTTTCAAGTCTTCTAGGCTAGGATGAGTTCAGTACACTTTCCGAAACCCAAACTTCTCTTGCTGTTCTTCTATCGATCGATCGATCTTAGTGATCTCAACAATGGCAAATCCAAGAGAATCACAAGCCGCCGTCTCAAGCACAACCGACTCTTTCCCTGTCGACAAACCAGTTAACAATGCCAAATACCGGCGTATCTGTCGCATTGCGGGCTGCTGCTCTTAGTTTGGTCGGTTGTATACTGGTGCGAGTATTTCATCGGGAGATATTCTTCACCCACGTTTCAAATCTCACTGGATCCTAGAGTAGTATTACAAAATTTTGCTTCTTGTGATTCTTCAATGTCAATGTCAAAAATCCGTTCTTGTGACTTGTAATTTCATTAAAAAGAAAAATAGTTTGTCTGAAGTTAGGGAAAAGAAGAGAAATATATGGGTTTTTTTTAAAAAATATTATGACAATTATGTTACTAAAAAATTACTGCCACTAATGGACTAAGTACACTATCTCATCAATAGCCATCCAAACAAACTCATTACACAGTATGAATTAGACACGAAAATTATATAGTGCCCCTAGGCACCGCCACGTGGTGGTGTTGAAGTTATGTTGGACATTCCGAAATCCAAGAAAAAGGTGATATGAAGAAGCAAAAATGTGTTCTGTTCAAGTCGGCAGTAGCAGTAGCCACATTATCATTTGAAGGAATTAATAATAGGATTAGAATCATTCTCGGTGAGGCTCAAGCAATTTGGGCTCTTGATGAGGCTTGGGCATTTTGGGACTTTGAGAAGACACTTGGTATTGGCTCCGATGGCGAGGAGGAGGAAGTGATCACTGATCAAAAGGATTGCTCAAATGGAGGAAATTGATAGGGAGCATTACAGAGTCATGTTAGCTTTGGATTAATGTTTTCTAGTTTGAGGAGTTAGTTTAGGGTGCTTTTTTATGGATATGTGAATTAGATCGCTAGTATCGACATGTTAAAAACTTTACCACCAGCAGACAAAGTACGCCACTATCTCTCATTAGCAATCATAAAAATAAACTCACCACACAAAGTTCAATTAGACAGAAAATTATTTAGAAAAAAAAAAACTCAACCACACAAAGTTTGATGGGACAAAAAATTATTCAATGCCCAACAGACACCGTCACATAGTACTTCAATACCTCTAAGTGTACGGATTCCACAATAATGTTTGATTTTTGAGGTCAAGTTGCAAAAAAATAATTTCTTTTGATTTTCTTAGTTCCAATGTGAATACCTTCGACTGGACCGAGAAAAGAATTAGTTGAGGTTCGCAAAATTGGAACCCTTGCTCGATTAGTTGGACCGAACAAAAAAAAAATTGCCCAATATATGGGCTACCGAAATTAATTTGGCTTAGGCCTATTGCTCATGGAAGGCCTTTTAACTCCTAATTAGCCAATAGAAAGAGAGGGAATTTAATTTTCTTTTACCAAAACAAAGAGAGGGGATCTTAACTTTGTTACCTTTTTCCGTTTCTTTCTACTTTTCCAAAACTTTCTTTTATGTTTTATTTACAGATAGATAGAATACGAGAATCTCCTTTTTTGATGGGCATGTTCTCTCTCTTCTCTCTCTCTCTCTCTCTCTCTCTCTCTCTCTCTCTCTCTTTTTATAATCGAGGAACAGCTCTACAGCCAGACCACTAAATAGATTTGACAGCGCAATCCAAATCTCAGGGAGAGCTAGCTACAGCTAGGGACGAAGCCAGGAATTTCACTAAAAGGGGGTGACCATGTGTGCGAGACAAAAAATAAAAATAAACATGCAAATAAATACATTAAAACTAAAAAAGTACAAAATAGCAATACTCCATATGTAATTATGCTTTTCATAAATTAATTGATTGCAAAAAATGTAACGACTTACCTTAGTCTATTTAGTAAAACGTTTGGGAAAAAACATACCTACACCTTAGATTTCATCAAGATTACTTATGATTTCCAAAATCTCTTCTCCCTTGTTCCTATTTTCTCATAACTGCTTTCGATCAAAATTTTAATGATGGGGGATTTTTGTGGGTGAAATTGGGAGTGTTATTGATTGAATATCCACAATATTCATCCTCAAATTTTAGGTTTTGCTACAATTTAACCTTTAGCCTTTAGAAATTAATATTGGTATCCTTGCATTTTAAAGGTTACGAATTTTTTTCCCAAAAATACCAGAGGGGGGCGAGTCTATGTACTTTCATAGGAAGTCCCTACTAGCCCCTACCTACAACACACCAGCCGTGGCCCCCCACTTAAATACAAGGCGACTCGCCCGATGAGGAATCGAATCCTAGACTAAGGAGATTTAACTCCCTAAGTCTGACACTCACCCTTGCCACTCAGGCAACCCCGGGTGTGTTGGGCATGCTCTTTACTTACCTTTCTTTCTTGCTTTTAATTATGAAAAAATTACAATAAGCCCCCTTCAACTATACCTCGATAATGAGTTGTCCCCTTCATCGTTTAACTCGGACACTTAACCCCCTTCATCTTTTATGGCGTGACACTTAACCCCCTGCTGTTAGTGAGCCGTTAACGGAATTGCTGAAATTACCAATTTACCCTCTTTGGGCTATTTTTGTTTCGCTTATAACTTTTCGTAGGAAACTCTGTTTCAGCCCGTTCTTTTTTCAGAACTCTTGTTTTTTCCTCTATTTTATGGGTCTATAATAATTTTAGTATGGTTACTTTACGTTTTCTAAGGTTAGAGTTGCATCCTAGATATTCAATGATCAGCAGATTGGATACTGCTAGCTATTGTCTGTTCAGTGTAGCTAGCTGATCGTTCCTCTGCAAATGGTATAGTGGTTGGAATATAGGTCAACCGGCCACCGGGCCTTCATTCGAGGGTTGCCAAAAAGCAAAAAAAAAAGAAAAACAGAGCACTCTGTTTTTTTGTCTCTTTCTCTCTCTCTCTCTCTCTCTCTCTCTCTCCTACTTCCAAATGCCCACTATTTGTAAGTTTTGAAAAGATATTAGAAGTGAAATTAAAATTGTAGATGTAGTTGGTGTACTTCATTAGTAGAATGGTATTGGCAAGTACTTGAGATTAGTGTGCATGAGAGAGGGATAGCCTTTTTCCATGTACTGTTACAATCTCGTGTATCGCCAAATTTCTCACGCCTCTCGTTATCATATACCGCTACCCTCCTAGAGGCTAGAACTCTCTCCCTCTTGCTCCTGTGCCCTGTCTCTCCCTCATGAGATTACCTACAATGGAATTTGTTTTAGATTTTAACTTTTTTCCAATTTGTCCGATGCCATAAATTATATTGAGGGCAAGATTTTGGAGATGTCTTACCAGAATTACTGTACTTGCTAATTATATCATGTGGATTGATTCAAATTGGTCAACTAATTGGCTAAACACTTAATAAAAGAAATCGATCCATTGTGGTCAATTGGAATGATCTGTGAAATTGGTTAATTAATCACTTAGGTTATGTTTGGTAACCATTCTATTTTCTGTTTTTATTTTTAGAATTTTCAAAAATTAACTTTAAAAGTTTGTTTGGTGTGCTACTTTCACTTTTAAATTCTGGTAATTACTTTCACTATTTTCATAATTTGAGAAAGTAACAAAATCCAACTCTCACTAATTTTAGAAACAAAAAATTCTGGAGGTCCTTTTTTTTATTTCCTTCCACACCCCCCCACCCTCTCGCTCTCTCTCTCTCCCAGGCCATGGAAGCTACTCTCTCTTGAGGAATTTTTCAGTGTCGAGTGTACCACGTGGTGTCCGCTTGGCACATCCAGGTTGTCTAAAAGTGTTTTGAACGGTTCGGTGTACCACGGCGTTGCGGAGAGTCGCGGTGTTGGGTTGGTGTTGCGGAGAGTCGCGGTGTTGGTGGAGATGCAACAGTTGGATTGTAGCATTTTTTTTTTTTGCTTTGTCTCTTTCTCTCTCTCTCTCTCCTACTTCCAAAAAAAAAAAACAGAGCACTTCTGGTTCTTTTAAGTTTATCCAATCTGCTGATCAATGAATATCTAGGACACAACTCTAACCTTAGAAAACATAAAGTAACCATACTAAAATTATTATAGACCCATAAAATAGAGGAAAAAACAAGAGTTCTGAAAAAAGAACGGGTTGAAACAGAGTTTCCTACGAAAAGTTATAAGCGAAACAAAAATAACCCAAAGAGGGTAAATTGGTAATTTCAGCAATTCCGTTAACGGCTCACTAACGGCAGGGGGATAAGTGTCACGCCATAAAAGATGAAGGGGGTTAAGTGTCCGAGTTAAACGATGAAGGGGGCAACTTGTTACCGAGGTATAGTTGAAGGGGGCTTACTGTAATTTTCCCTTTAATTTTTTTTTTTTTGGGGTAAAAACTTGCTTTTAATTTTCAAGTCTCCTAGGATAAGTTTAGTACACTTCCCAAAACGGCAAAACCCCAAAAAGGAAATTAACCTGTTTAAACGTGCATGGATCCACAACTTATATATAAAGGAACTTCTGGCGATTCTACTCTTCCAGTTCCATAGATCACTTAAAATTCTCTTGCTCGCTGTTCTTCGATCGATCGATCTTAGTGATCTCAACAATGGCAAATGCAAGAGAATCACAAGCCGCCGTCTCAATCACAACAAACTCTTCTTCCCGGCCTGTCGGCCAGCCAGTTAACGAGCGTATGAGCTGTCGCATTAATGTTAACTACTGCTTCTTCTGGGGGCTGCTCTTGGTCTGGTGTGTTGTAGTATTCAGTTGCGCGCAATATTTCATCGGAAGATATTCTTCACCCAAGTTTTAAATCTCCTCCTTCTCGGTTTCTCCAGGCTTCAACACCTCCTCTCACCTCCTTGATCATTCTGATTGGAAAATCACTTTTCTCGTCCGAAATCCCACCCTATGGGACCCGACCTCTTATGGTCAACTTGAGGTTTCGCTGCTCTACCACGGATTTTCTATCTCATCCACGTCCGTGTCTCCTTTCCATCTACATAAGGAAGACAAGGGGTTGGTGGCAGCGAGCATGGCTACAATATTGCCCGTTGATAACAACGTCGTTGTAGGTAACATTAACGACGATTTGAAGGATGGGGCCGTGAACTTCACCGTGGCTGTGAATGGTACAGTTAAATCCAGGCCATGGACGGGAGACTGGCATGACATGACGGTTTCTTGTTACAACGTGATGGTGGGATTTTATGGCAACAATGGCGGCGCACTGGTTGGCGGCGGGTCGGCCTAATGCAAGGCTCATGTCAAGATTGGGTTTTGGGAATTCCCGTGATATGCAACATCATTAATATATTGGCCTGTTGATTGGTAAACGTTGTTGGAAATTTGAATGGATTGGGGGGTCATTATTTCCCCAAATTCATTGTGGGGGGTTTTTCCCCTCTTTAATATGGGGGTTACTCTCCTAGTCATTGCTGCCATTCAATCCCGTATTCAAGAGGGTGCACCATTCTTGAGGTCCTTGCTGCCTATAAAAGGACCAGCTTTCTTCACATTTCTGCACCAATTCACAGAACAAATCCACAAGCTTTCTGATATAGTGTGAGAGAGAGACAGACGCTGAGTTAGTTCGCCAAGACGTTCTTCGGTGGTGTTCCGACGTTCGTGGTCCGAGCCGGATCAATCCTGGGAGACAGACGCCGAGTAACCTCAACACCCTCCGGTAGGCGGTGAATCTGTTTTAAGGACACCGTGTGAAACACGGGTTTCGGTTCACAAATCCGTTCTGTATTTCGGTTTGCATTTCTGTTTGTAATTTCATTTTGCAGTAATTCTGTTCATAAGTAAATGTAAAGAAATTCGTTCTCTGGATTCCCGATTGTAACATTTTGGATAACAAACGTACGGAATGCAATTTTTAGGGACCGCAACGTGAAAGTATTAGTTCTAGCCCTCTAATTTTTGTAGAGAAAGTAGATTTTATTTTAAGTAATTAATTAGCATGTGTTCACCTTTTTTTTCTACTAGGTATGTATTTCCTCCATTTGAGCATTATAGAGCCATGTTAGCATTGGTTGAATTAGTTCTATTGGTTTGGTTGAATATAGTTGTTATAACTCTTTGGTTGAGAGCATTTGGCGATGGTAAAACGTGCAAGACAAACCAAGCTACTCATCGTCGTCTTTGTTTTTTAACCACATGTACACATGTTCATTTTTTTTTTTTTTTTGTGTTTGTTAAATTTATGAACTTAACTTTATAATAATCCGAACACAACCCGGCTCCCTACTATTGGGTCTACGAAGCATGATTAGTACTCGCTTAAGCCCCGCGATTTCGCCAATCCAACTCTGGTGATTTTTGTAGGAATTAATTAAGGTTATTCCGGCAACTTTGGTGATTTTAAAACCCTAGAAGTATATATATAAGTTTCCTAATACTATAGCACACACACTTCGCAACTTATTCCTGATTCAAAATGTAGTGATGAACTGGTATTCAGAAATCTTGCTGAACCGTGTAAATTGTGTTTGGTTCGGGGGCTAATTTCGTCCATTTGCCTACCGATCAGTTCGGTCCATTTGGCGTATCTGGGCTGACCAAAAGTGCTTGAGAGTGTTTTAGAAAAAATTTCTTTCTAAAACACCCCTTTAAATTTGGACGGCTCAGATGCACCAAATGGACCGAACGGGTCGGTACCAAATGGATGAGATCCGAGTCCAGTTGGTTCGTTCCCAAACACCGACAAGCCTGCCAAGTGGAAAATCGAAGAACAACGAGAGGGAATTTTAACTTTCTCTGCCCATATTAGAATTTGTTTCCTTTTTCCGTTTCTTTCTACTTTTTCCAAAACTTTCTTTAAAATGTTTCTATTTACAGATAGAATACGATAATCTCCTTATTTGATGGGCAAGCATGTTCCTACTTACCTTTCTTTCTTTCTTTTTTCACTTTTCAAGTCTCCTAGGCTAGGATGAGTTTAGTACACTTTCCAAAGAGAAATACTTATTTGTGGAGGTGCTGTAATTAAACACCTTGTTTACAGCACTAACCAATCGTAGCAATCCAAAATGTTCTGGATGGTTCGGATTTTAACGGAAAAAATTTAACTCTTCCCCGGAAAAAATTTCATTAACATCCTTACTGTCCAAAACACTTTTGGACGGTCACGATTGAGTGCTGTAGACACTTGTTAGCATCTCGGAAAAAAGATTCTCTCCTTTCCAAAATCAAAAAAAGGAAACTGGCCTGTTTAACGTATGTGGATCCACAACTTATATAAAGGAATAACTTCTGGAGGAGCACGAAGCAGTACTCACTACCTTCTCTGGTGTACTACTCCATAGATTCGCTTAAAATTCTCTTACTGTTCTTCGATTGATCGATCGATTTTAGTGATCTCAACAATGGCAAATCCAAGAGAATCACAAGCCGCGGTCTCAAGCACAACCAACTCTTCTTCCCGGCCTGTCGACCAACCAGTTAACGATGCTTGTGTCTGTCGCATTGTGGACTACTGCCTCTGGGGGCTGCTCTTTGTTTGTGGGTTTGTAGTACTCAATACTTGCCAGCTATATTTCATGGGAAGATATTCTTCACCCAAGTTTAAATATCCTCCTTCTCGGTTTCCCCCTTCAACACCTCCTCCTTCCCCTCTTCTCTCCTTGATTCTGATTTGAAAATCACTTTTCTCGTCCAAAATCCCACCGGATGGTACCCGACCCTGACCTCTTACGGTCAATTTGAGGTTTCACTTCTCTACCGTGGGGTGTTCCTATCTCATCCGCGTCCGTGTCTCCTTTCCATGATCTAAATATGGAAGAAGAGGGGGTGGTGGGAGCGAGCATGGCTAAATTGCCCGTTGATTACAACATCGTTATAAGTAACATTTACTATGACACATCGAAGGACGGGACCGTGAACTTCACCGTGGCTGTGAATGGTACGGTACGTACGTTGGCTTAAATTGAGACCATTTAGGGGAGGCTGGCACGACATGACTGTTGCTTGTAACAACGTGATGGTGGGATTTTACGGCATCAATGGCGGCGGCCGCGGTGCACTGGTTGGCGGGCCGGCTGAATGCAAGGCTCATGTTAAGATTGGGTTTTGGGAATTCCCGTGAGATCACGTGACAACACTATATTCATCTACTGGCCCCTGTTGCTGGGTAAACAGAACGCATGCAAGCTCATATTGATATTGGTAATTTTTAGGGACCGCAACGTGAAAGTATTAGTTCTAGCCTTTTAATTTGCAGAGAGAAGATTTTATTTTATTACAAGTAATTAGCATGTGAGAACACTTTTTTTCTTCTATGTACGTATTTTTTAATTTTTCCCAAATTATGAGAATCAATTAAGGAAGTGATTTATTAGATACGCTGACATTATGTCTCCTTTTGTGTCTTTGGTGGCTATATTGTGGAAAGCTTTGGCCATATCCTCACTGGATGCTAGAGTAGTATTACTAAATTTTGCTTCTGGTGACTTGTAATTACTACCACCAATGGACTAAATAGTACACTATCTCATGATCATCAATAACCATACAAACATACTCACTACAAAAAGTATGAATTAGACACTAATTATTTAGTGCTCCTAGGCACTGCCACGTGGTGGTGTTGAGGATATGTTGGGCATCCCAAAATCCAAGAAAAGAAGCGGCATGAAGAAGCAAAAATGTGTTCTGTTCAAGTCAGCAGTAGCAACAGCCACATTATTATATGAAGGAATTAATAATAGGAATAGATTTATTCTCGATGAGGCTCAAGCAGTTTGGGCTCTCGATGAGGCTCGAGCAGTTTGGGACGTCGAGAAGACACTAGGTGTTGACTATGATGGTGAGGAGGAGGACGCGATTAGAAGGATTGCTCAAATGGAGGAAATTGATGGGGAGCGTTATAGAGCCATGTTAGCTTTAGATTAATGTTTTCTGGTTTAAGGAGTTAGTTTAGGGCACTATTTATGGGTATTTTATCTTGGTTTGCATCTTGCCAATCTCCGATTGTTTGTTTCTCTTTGAGTCTTGGTGGCATGTGATCATTGGTGTGCTTAGCTGATTGGTTAACTAGAGTCCGATTGTTCGTATTGATTGGTTAACTAGAGTCCTTCTGTCACTAGACGTGAATGCTTAGCTGATGCATGGCATTGCCACCAGGAATACTGCGACATCTTCACGATTAGGAAAACCGTGTTTTCTATTACTTGGTATCGGAGTTGGTTTCCCCGCATCAGTATCTATTTTCCTAAATCCAGGAGTTAGTTCTATAAAATTGATTCCCATTAAGCATCCAAACAGCACGATAATGCAAATTTTTTCTCTTTAATAACTCGGCTAGAGTGGCGTACAAACTTAATTATATGATGATCAACTCTTGTGTGGGGTCAATTCATATGGAATTTTGCTTTGGCTTTAATCTGGTCTCCTAGACAGTTGGTCCTCCGTGAATATGTTTGAGGTGTGTGTTAGCTGGTTCGGACACCATGCGTTATCGAAAAATATATCTGTTGATCCAGTGAGCGCGAATGAATGACCGTTGGCTCCTCGAGTGAAGGAGAGGCAGCTGAAAATTCCTTTCCCCTTGAACCTTTTCCAATTCAATGGAATTACCATCCGCAAGAGTGCTGTTACAAAAATGGAACTTCTGGAGGAGCACGAAGCAGTTCTCGAGCACGACCAACTCTTCTTCCCCTGGCCATGAACCAGTTTACAAGCTTATCTGTCGCATCGCGGAATACTGCTACTGTGGGCTGTTGTTAGTTTGGTTGGTGGTATTCGGTCGCGAGTATTTCATCGGAAGATATTCTTCGCCCAAGTTTCAAATCTCCTCCTTGCTCGGTTTCTCCCGCCGGCTTCAACACCTCCTCCTGCCACTCCTCTCTCCTTGATTCTGACTGGAAAATCACTTTTCTCGTTCGAAATCCCACCAAATGGCGCCAGACCTCTTACGGTCGATTTGAGGTTTCGCTTCTCTACCGCAGAGTTCCTATCTAATTCGCATGGGCCCCATCCGCATCCGTGTCTCCTTTCCGTCTATGTAAGGAAGAACAGGCGTCGGTGGAAGCGACCATGGGTACATTACTGCCCGTTGATAACGTCATCATTAGCGACATTTACAACGATTTGAAGGGCGACAGGACCGTGAACGTCGCCGTGGCCGTGAGTGGTACAGTGCGTTGGCTCAAATCCAGGCCATGGAGGGGAGTGTGGCACAGCATGACGGTTTCTTGTGACAACTTGACTGTGAGATTTCACAGCGGCGACAACGGCGGTGAACTGGTTGGCAGGTGGGCGGCCGAATGCAAGGCTCATGTTAAAGATTGGGTTTGGGCTTTTACCCTGATATCACGAGACAAAAACATTATTAGTCTTCTGGCCTTTTGATGGGTACGTAAACGGAATGCAAGCTCATATCGATCATATTGGTTTTTGGAGACCAGAACGTGAAAGTGTTAGTTCTAGTTAGCCTTTAAATTTTGCAGAGAAAGTAGACTTTTATTTTAAATAATTAGCATGTGTTCACCTTTTTTTCCTACTAGGTACGTAGTAGTATTTTTTAGTTTTTCCCAAATTATGAGAATCAATTAAGGAATTAAGTGATTTATTAAATACGCTGAGATTATGTTTCCTTTTATTAAAATGCGGGACTCCCATTCCCAATTGAATTTTGATGATCCGAGCCGCTCAAAGTGATCAGAACGTGATTTAAGGGTCCCTTAAAGAAATCGGCAAAAAAAAAGGGCAAATTTTCATAGTAGGCCTGTACTTTTACGTTGTCTCACTTTCGTCTCTAGTTTCAAAGTGCTCGATTTCGCCCTGTAGTTTGTTTTACGTTTCAATTGAAATTGTTAACACTGTTAACGCTAACGAAAATAGTTCCATTTCAATCCGTTTGAACGGTGCGAAGATCTTATTTTTGATCATTTTATCCTAAATGGTCGTAATGATTTTGACTCTAAGGTTCAATGGTACCATGAAGAATCCTGAAACTAAATAACGAATTCTGCTCGTTGAAAGCTTAGAGCCAAAATTCATTACCATTTGTAATGATCCAAATAGCTTCGCACCGTCAAACGGATTGAAATGAACCTTATTTTTCGTTATTTCATTAACTGTTAACGATTTTACCAATTGAACGTAAACACTACAGGACGAATTAACACTTTGAAACTAGAGGGACGAAAGTAACACTAAACTACAGGGACTACTACGAAATTTGCCCAAAAAAAATAACCGGAAAGGGCTTCATTCGAGCAGTTTTCATTGAATGGTTCAAAAAAAACTGCTCGGATGAAGCCCTTTTGGGTCATTTTTTTTGCTAATTTCTTGGGGGCACCCTTAAAATCACGTTCTGCACACATTGAACGGCTCGGATTTTCAAAATTTGATCGGAAAATAAAAGTCCCTCATTTTGAGGGATTCCTCACTTGAAAATTCCTATATATATATACTGTGGAAAGCTTAGACCATATATATCCATCTTCTTCTGCTTCATCCAAATTAGCCCCTTCGGCTCCAATCTGTTCACGATCAAGTAACCTAACAAATGATATTGTTAAATTCAAACGATGAACTACTACAGGACAAAAAAAAAAAAAAAAACCTATCAATGGCCGCATCATCATAATGAATTTGTCAAGATTTTACCGCTTCATCATTCTCGTCATAAAATAGTTCCTTTGAGCCATTCCCGAAGATATCATCTAATTCTTCCTAAATTCGGATTTCAGAGGGAAGTAACGCGGTCATCCATCAATTATTAGGGAGCCAGAAACTATCCATGGTTCAAAACTATTTCCTGCCTTAATGCAGGACTTGACACAACAAATATAGAGATAGTATACAAAAAAAAAAGAAAAAAAAGAAGAGGGCAAAAACAACAAAACAAATTACGGCAATCCTGAAAAGGAAACAAAAAATAGACACATACACCCGAGTAAAAAGCATCTCTCGTAAACTTTCACTTACTTTCACTTAATCATCCAAAAACACTACAAAATAGATGTCACTGCAAGAAAAATTACTATCAATTTCAGTACTAATAAACCACGAAGTCCTATTAATTCAACTGACTACAAAGATAGATAGTAATTCTTGTCACAAGTTACAAGCATCCTCTACTTATAGATAGCAACGCAAGAAAAATTAATAACACTTTCAGCATTCTACGAAGATAGTAAATCTTCTCACTCGTTACAAATATCTTCCACGTATCCCCTCATTGACTCTATTTATCCTCGTTGTATCCTCATCGAATCCAAAAGCCGTTTGCCTCTGCCCATGCCCTAACATGTTGATGTTGTTCGACATTTGTGAAATTGGTATAATCAGGCGGATACATTGGGCATAGATGCAACCAAATTCAGCCCTCAATCTCCTGAGGATAACACGTCCGTTTCGTTAAGGAGAACATGTCTGACTAAATAGTCTAATACCGGCTTCACGATATTGTGTCTCCCTAATTGTTTCTTCATGTCATGGAGACGCCTATCAACTTCAGCACACCAATAGCCATAAACAATCAAGGTTTGATGTGTTGCAATTAGTTCTTGCCGGTCATATTGTCCCAAATCCACCGTGCTTAATGGAAAAATGTTTAATCGCCTTACCATATCCGTGACTTCCTCCAATGTACAGTGAGCTTGACCTTGTGTCAAGAAATCGGCCGGTTCTGTCGGATAGATCACATGACCGCGCCAACCGCAATCCGTCCACAACCTCCGAACATATGCCACGTTAAAAGGACTAACAATTGGAATCGTATGCTTCTTCAATAGTTCATCCGCATAAATAAACATCTTCCTTTTTGATTCTATGGTGTGAGCTTTTGCTGTTTCGACATCATTCATCGCAACAGTAAAATCTCTTATCCTTCTGTGTGCATTCAGTTCATTATCGTGCTCTCTCACATCATTGGCAGGAGTAACGGGAGGAGCGATATGGGCTTGGCCTTGAGGAACAGGAACAGGAGGGTTGGTGAGCGTGCCGGCAGTGAGGACACCGCTGATGACATCGAGGAAAGCGTCTATGGTCGCCTGATCGGAAGGTGCCGCCATCGTGATCGAAATTTCATGTTGGCGGCGACTCTGGTTGTTCGTGATCTCAGAGGTTGTGGTTATGAATAGTGAACCCTACTGTAGATTTGTTTGTTTTTTTGAAGTAAGTATATTGGGTTGCTTGGTTAGGGTATGGGCTGGCTTAGTTGGCCGTTCGTTTGTGTAGGGTCTAGTGTATAGGCTTTCTTAGTGGGCCGTTTGTGTAGAGTTTTGTAAAATGAGCAGGCTCATTATAGTTTTTTTTTTTTTTTAATAGAAAATTAGAGGCCGGTCCTATTTTTTAGGTTCAGTTTCATCTTAACCCTAAAATATCAATCCCCACAGATAATTTTGAAATGCGCGTGCTTCACACGAAAATATCGTGCCCATTGGATTAATTTTGAAATTGTTTTTGCAGTTAAATAACTAGTGCATACTCGTGCCTGAAGGCACGGTTTGAATTTGGTATTCAACAAATTATTCAGCTTTGTCTCTCTAACCTCTTGAAGGCCAAGACCCTATTCGCAAAATTCGAACTACACAACACCCGTGTTATACATCGATCCTAAGTTGTATTGGGGTTAACATGCATAAACTCTTTTCATGGCAACTACATAATGCATAATAGTACTTGAAAAAAATTCCATATATTAAATGAATGTTGCTGATCACCTTGCCAACCAAGCTGACTAATAGTTAAATATGTTTTAAACATAGTTTATCTCAAATCAACTACATAAATAATCATGGCACACATCAATGCAAAACACCCTTTAAAAATGTATAAAAGTTGTAGTAAAAATACTTCAAGCATAAGTAAATATGTCATGGGAATACTAACAGGTAGTAAAATGAAACAGAAAATAAAATTTGGGATGTAGGTCGTTGGTTGTAATACCTCCTTTCCCTTTCTTTTTTTTTTAGTTTTGTTTTTGAAACCGTGTCCTTCTAGAGAGTAATGTAAATCCAGATACATATCTGGCTATTCTCAACACAACCCATGATGGGAGTTTTTTTACTTTTTATCAAAGCAAAACTTATTTTCATTCTTCAAAAGCCCACACACACATGCAAAAGAATTATGTCTAAGTACCACCCAAGAAGCAGGGCATAAGCATATATCACCAAACTAAGAGATTCCATTCATTTCTGGTAGACGAAGAATAGAATGTGTATTTAGCATTTTTTTTTAATCGGCTCAACAATATGAGTTAAAGGTAACAAAAAGTCTCGAAGGGTAGTAAAAAATCCGGAAAGTCACTTTTTTACTTGTATATTTTGCAGTTAGATCTGAGTTTAAGAAAATTGATGGAGTATATAACAGTGAGGTATTGTACGACGTATACAAATGGATCGATCTAGTGTGAGTGATTTTTCCATGGACAACGCTATCGCAGAGAGGGATTGAGTGAGGGAGTTAGAGAACTCAGCCACAAACCTCACGGATAACGCCGCCGCTAAATCTGTGCACTCTGCCGAAGGTAAATCAACATAGAGAGAGGTCGTGAAACTTGCCTACTGAAAAAAGGGGTAAGGATATAACCTTTTGTAAGAGTTATTAACCCTCTTTAATTGAACAATAAACACTTACGGTGAAAAAGCTTTCCCACCATTAATAGAGTGCCTTCCAAGCTGAAAAGAAAATGAAACAAAACTCAAAATTAGACAAACATTGAGATAAATAGAGAGAACGTGAGATTTAACGAATAAGTAAAAATTGCTATAGATATCGTAGTAGTTACTATTTATTCAGAGCTAAGGTCTGCGGCTTCGGTTGTGGAGAAGCCAACGTTGGTTTACACGGACAGGTAAATGAGAGAGGAATGCTTTGAGTAAATAATATGGTCAAAATAAATCCCTAACAAAACCAACGCAACACAACTCAACTTAACTCAAAATAGAACAACGCAATCTCCATAAGAAAATGTTGAACTTATCATATCAAAACTTACATTGGGGTATTTTTAAGTGAATCAAACCTTTTTTGCAGATTACTACTAAAGCACCAAAAAAAATTACAGTTGGTAGGAATCAAACAAGAAATTATTTAGAAGTAAGAGAAATCGAGGAAAAAAATCTATAAAGAAAGAAACCTAATTGAGAAAACGACTGACTAAGGACTTGTGGTTGTTGTTGCCGACGACGGTGGTTTGTGGTTTGCGGTGGTGTACGATGGTGCTGGTGGCGATGGTTGTGGTAACTTCCGAAAGGTGCTGCATTTGAGAGAGAGAGAGAGAGAGAGAGAGAGAGAGAGAGAAACTCTTCGGTGCCAAGCGGGCATGGACAGCTGGTGCTGAGCACCGATCTCGGCTGTCCAAACTCATTTTGGACGGCCCAGATCTGTTTGGACTTGTGGGGGTGTTTTGGTAATTTTACACTTAAAAATTACCCAAACAGATCTGGATCGTCCAAAACACATTTGGACGGCCGAGATCGGTGTTTGGCACCAGCTGTCCAGTGCCCACCCGGCATTGAAAATTTTTCCGAGAGAGAGAGAGAGAGAGAGGTGAGTAACTAATCGGCCCCCCCGGTGTCAGACCCCCCTCCACTGTTTCTCCCTTTTACCACCGACCTCACATCCCTTAAACTGAAAATACCCCCGCTCGGGCCAAAAATATCCGAACCCATTTTCTGTTGTTTTTTCTTTATTTAATTAATAATGTATATACTCTATATCTTTTTTCTTTTTTATTTATTTAAAATTATTTTATTGTTCCGATTTTCAATCTGGTTGAATCAGTGAAAAGATTTTATTTTTTTATCATTTTTTCTTTAATGGTCATAGTAAATTTTTGGCATTGTAGAATCAACTATCTCTTAGGGCTAATCAACAAAAGCCCTATAGTCAAAATTTAATTATGGTCATTGAGGATAAAATGATCAGAAAACTAAAATCTTTCCACCGGTTCAAACAGATTGAAATTTGGAACACTTGATTTTTTAACTATATTTTTTAATATATAAACTGTCTAAAAAGGTTTTAAAAAAATTAAGTGTTCCAAATTTCAATCCGTTTGAACCGGTGGAAAGATTTTAATTTTCTGATCATTTTATCTTAAATTTTGACTTTAGGGCTCTCATTGATTAGCCCTAAGAAAGTTATAAAATCAAATATCTCTTTGGGCTAATCAACGAGAGCCCTAGAGTCAAATTTAACTATGGCCATTTAGGATAAAACGATCAGGAAACTAAAATCTTTCCACCGGTTCAAACGAATTGAAATTTGAAACACTTAATTTTTTAACCTTATTTTTTAATATATAAACTGTCTAAAAGGTTCAAAGGTAGGTGCAGCAACAATTGCCCGTTGCAAATTCGACAAAGCATTGATAACATTGGTTCAAAGTTGTAGGTGCAGCAGCAATAGTTACCCGTCGCAAATTCGACAGAGCATTGATAGTATTGGTTCAAAGTTGCAGGTGCAGCAGCAATAGTTGCCTTTAAAAATAAAAAGATAATATATTGTGCCCAAAAAAATCATTTAATTTAAACACATTATTGCATAATCAATATTAGACTTGTTTGATAAGTTTCGTTGAGTAAATTTCAAAAATATAAAATTTATTAAAAATAAATACCTGAACAAGAAGTTATTAGCATTTAAAATTTTATAATTAAAAAAAAAAAGAAAACAAGAGAGAGAGGGGGTGCAGTGAGAGTGAGAGTAAGAGAGAGAGGGGTAAAAGGGGGAAGGGAGGGAACCCGTGTCAGGGCGTCTGACAGGGGAGGGGGGCGATTAACAGAGAAACATTTCGAAAATGTTTCAAAACGTTTACATTATTGGACAGGGTCAATTGATTTACTCCAATTTGGTAAAGGGAGCAAAATTAAGGAAAAGGATATATATTTAAGGATTTATTAGAAAACGTGTGACTAGGATATAGATCGGAGATTTATAATTAAAAAATATGCATTCGATCCGACGGATACAAAGTTAAAAAATTAAAAACTCTTTGAGATTGTGGTATCTATCGCATCTTGCAAATATGCTTTTAAGGTTTGTCACTCTTTTGTTGCAAATATTGCTACTACTGAACCACTTGAAGGGACAGGTGCATGTTGGGACAGATTTACCAGCAGAAGTTGCACTGGGAGCACACAAAAATCTATCCACATTTTTCTTCTTGTGATTCTTCAATATCAATCTCAAAGATCCGTTCTTTTGTGTCTTTGGTGCTATATAGCACAACAACATCAATCTCAAAGATCCGTTCTTCAATGTCTATCTCAAATAGTTTGTCTGAGTTGGTTTCCTCACATCGGCACCAGTATTTTCCTAAATCCAGGAGTTGGTTTTATATATTTTTGATTCCCATTAAGCATCCAAACAGCACAATAATGCAAATCTTTTATCTTTAATAACTTGGCCAGAGTGGCAAACAAATTTATATGACGATGAACTCTTGTGGGGTCAATTCATGAATAAGCGTGTGTTAGATGGTTTGGACACCATGCGTTATCCGAAAATATTTTTGCTGATCTAGTGAACGTAAATTACAAATTGGCTCCTCGAGTGAAAGAGAGGCAGATGAAAATTCAATATGGGTGTCCTTTGATTGGTTTCTTGCCAATTGTAGGTTTTGGGTCTTGGATTGGGCAGAATTGTTCGTTTGAACATGATATTGTTTTCTTGCTCCTATTATTAGTCTTGTAACAATTTCAAAATTAATGAATTTTTTTTGCCGTTCCAAAAAAAAAAATCTGAAGAAATTAATAATAGAAGTAGAATCATTCTAGATGAAACTAGGTTTTGGCTATGATGGTGAGGAGGAGAAAGTGATTAGAAGGATTGAACAAACCAAACCAAACCAAACCAAACCAAACCGAGCCTTAAGTCCCAATCACTTGGGGTCGGCTACATGAATCCTTTTTTCTCCATTAAGCTTTGTCAAGAGCCATTTGTGCACACAAACCTACTTTACTCATATCGTTGCGTACCACAACATCTAAAGTCCATTTAAGTCTACCCCTCCCCGTAGCATTGCTACCCAAAACTATCATATCTACTTTCTTAACTACTGCATCTCCTGGTCTACGGTAGACATGCCCAAACCATCTTAGCCTATTTTCTCTCAACTTCTCTTCTATGGGTGCTACACCTACCATCTCCCGAACCGTTTCATTTCTAATCCTGTCTCTTCTAGTCTTACCACACATCCACCTCAACATTCTCATTTCTGCTACACTCATCTTGGTCACCTGTTGTTTCTTAATGGGCCAACATTCTGTCCTGTAAAGCATCGCTGGCCTGATGGCAGTTCCATAAAATTTTCCCTTCAATTTTATGAGTACCCTCTTATCACACAGTACACCAGTAGCGCTCCTCCACTTGAGCCACCCCACTTGAATCCTATGAGTCACATCATCGACAATCTCTCCATCCCTACTAATGATTGATCCTAAGTATTTAAAATGAGCACTCTTAGGTATCTCCTGGTCTTGGATCACTCTTTTTTCGTGCGCACTGCTGGTACCACTAAACTTGCACACCATACACTCCGTTTTACTCCTACTTATTCAGAAACTCTTTGACTCTAATGCTTCTCCTCCAAATTTCTAGTTTCATATTAACACCTCTAGCGGATTCATCTACGAGGACAATGTCATCTGCAAACATCATCATACACCATGGCATATCCTCCTGAAATTGTCCAGTCAATTCATCCATAACTAATGCAAAAAGGTACGGGCTCAAGGCTGACCCTTGATGCAATCCTACAGTGATTGGGAATTCACTCGTTTCCCCTACTGGTGATCGAATGGCAGTGACGGCACCTTAATGTTTTCTATTTTGAGGAGGTAGTTTAGGATGCTTTTTGTGGGTGCTTTTTTATGGGTATTTTATCTTGTTTTGCATCAAGCCATTTTATCTTGTTTTGCGTCAAGGCAAATCTCAGGTTGTTATTTTTGTTGTGCCGAAAATGAAATTGAAAATATAACAAATCAATAAGCGATAAACAAAAACACAAAGATATACGTGGTTCCGCTCAAGTATAAAGCAAGAACGTACTTCATGGAAAAAAGAGCAAGATGATTCACTATAAATGGAGAAAGAAACAAAAAGCCGGCTATACCCGTAACTCTATTTGAAGCACCCAGCAGATATCTAGGGACAAATCTCTAGTGGAACCCAAAGAGAAGACACAAACCCTTGGTGAATCCCAATGAACAAAATCCTAATACCTAAGGTCTTGAACAAAAGAACTATTAAACCATAGCAGCCCCCAAGACTCCTATTTATAATAGGTCATAAAAAAGCTGGAACAAAATAACAACATGCAGAAAATCTGTCCTTTTGGTCCGGTCCGGACCAAAAATTCAGAATGTCCTACGTGCAAAACTGTCCCGCTGGTTCGGACCACCATGACTCTGGTCCGGACCAGAAAACCAGAATGCTTCCGATTATAGTTTCTTCTGCTGCTATTGCTCTCGCGACAAATTCAAGGCATTCTCCAACAATTTTTTCTTTGGGTCCTGGTGGCATTTGATCATTGGTGTGCAGGGTCGTCAGTTCCAAGAATGGTAAACTAACTAAAGCCCTTGATTCAGGATTCCAACTCCTTTACAGAGCTATAAATGGCCAAACGTATGTAACCACGATTTTAGCAATATGAAACAGCATAGAACCAAAACAACAATTTTCGGATTGGTTTATTCGAATCTCCGTAACCAATCAGAAGTATCTAAGCAATTTTTGGATGCTAAGTGATGCATGGCATTGCCACCAGAAATATACAAACAAACAGAGGGAAAATTGTCCAACAAATTAGTCTTAAGTTACAGTACAAGTCGTCGACGAACAGCCACATCCTAAGAACTTCTGATATCCTAACTGTCAAAGGTGCTCATGAATCCACCCATAAAGCCAGCTCCATTACAATTCCCGCACAAAATGTCTCGCTTGCCTCTGCGAATGCAAAATGAAAAATAAAGGCGTCTCGATCCCTTACTGATACTTCTACTCAGAAATTTCGAGTAAGAGTTTGAGTAATTGATATGAAACACACTAATCAACAAACTTAAATCTAAGCATATACATAGATTTCAGTAAAGCTTTAGTAAGATGAAATAGTTGTAAATTTCTCAGACACAAAATGGCCTTCATAAGTTTCGCTATAGATTTGGCTTGGGCATACGTTTTGAATCAAAGAATAGGGTGAGTTTGAAAAGGGGTTTCTATTCGGCTTTGAGTTTGAGTAAAATTTTGAGCAAGGGCTGGAGTTTGAGTAAAGAGATCAGAGATCGAATAGTAAGAGCCCAAATGTGATGCAATAGTCGAAAAGCCAACACCCTTACAACGGAATTACAAAAGGAGTTTGTATCCCACAAAACCCAGATCTGGTTCATTCCAAATAAAAGTGCTTGTTTTCAAAAAATTAAGTAGAGACAACTCTTAACTTCGGCCGCTTTATTGCCAGAATGTTAAATAAGCTGCTAGGGTCAGTTGTTATTATCAAGTAAATAGCAAATATGAAGATCCACTGATTCATGCTATATCTTTAAAACAATGGAACCTACACTTGGGAAAGAACAGTCGCGGCAAGAGAATTTACGAGACATATTTTTCAATGGATTCCACAAGGACAGTTTTTAATGCATTATAGAATGCAGATAGTCTATATTCTAGATCAGTTGTTAGATGAAGTTGTCTCTCATCTGTAAACATGATCACGTGGAAAATTACTAGAGCTATTTCCCCGATGGAATTTTCTCAAATCCAGCAAAATGGAAACCCATATTCGTCAGCGCCAACTTACAATTTCAGCCAATTTTATGCCAATTGCTTTACAAAGTTTCACAATTAATAACATCCATGTGATTTTAATTCTCAGCAGAACCAAAAAGCGTCAAACAGAAAATCTAACCATAAGTCTGAGTCCCTGACCGATTCTCCCAGGCAGCGATGGAATCAAAAAATGATGAAATGGGAGAAGGAAAATATAATTACCTGCACAGCCAGCATAGTCCGCCAGCTTTAAATTGTCCATTACGTTTATCTTCGGGATTGACTCCAGCACCTTGACATTCTGGACACAGTAGAGCACCTGACAATTGGGTAGAATCTATCAAGCGGATGGCCCATAGGAGCTTATGTTTCTTGAGAAGTAGATCATTCAAAAACAAGCAGTTGAATAAGGGCCAAGGATCCTCTCTACCCACTTTTTTGCTGTACCCATGTACCGAGTCACTCTCAGCCACAAGATGGTATGGGAATCTTGAAAATGTGTATTTCGAGAGAAGATCCGGTGCCTGAGAGCGACATGGACCACTCGATACATGGGTACATGGAGAAAGGCAACTCAACTAAGTAAACTCAACTGAAAGACTAATACACACGTTAGACTAGTAATAGTGCCAACGAGAAAGGCAAGTGAGTGTACGCCAATTGTAGAACACGATTCATCTCAAACATTGAAACCTAAGCCCTCCGAATCAAACTATTGTCTAGTATTTCCCAACACAACAATACCTAAGCTCTCTGAATCCAATAATCTTCTAGTATATCCTCAACACACAAGAACCTTAGCCCTCTGAACCAAATGATATTTTATCTTCTAGAGCACAAATACATCATAAACAATGTCCCTGAAATTTGTTCTAACTGCATTTATTTAATAACTCTGTTAAATCAGTAGAAGTCTGGAAGATGACAAATCAAATTTCGTCTTCAGCCTATAGATCAAATTGCCGAAAGAATTAATGTCAACAATCACGGATGTCATAGCAAACAATTCAAAAAGTTAATGTAACACGGAGCAGTCATTAGTTAGCTATCATTCAACTTACCATTTCCATCGCAATCAGCACAAAGTATGCTATTTATCTTGGTAGTGCTTTTGTCGCCATCTGCAGCCTGTATAATCAGCAATACTTTTGAAGTCCACACAGAATGAAGTAAAATAACAATAACAACAACAGAATAAGAGAAATTCCATGAGAGAAACTTATTCACGGAGCCACTCAATCTCGCGCGTCCATTTTGGCTTCGGACGACTGAGATCACGCTCCGTAAAAACTTATTCACAGAGGCCCATGAATAAGAGGAGGCCCGTGAATAAGTTTTTCTCAAATTCCACATGCCGTAGACCCACACTGCAATCTCATCAGTCATCACCAATAAAGTCAACCCAAGCAAGCCCTATCCTCAATGTTTAATCAGTAAATGCATCTTTTATTACATTTTACCCCTCATTGAAGCAATAACCAGTTCCCTTTGAGTTCAAAAAACGTGTCAGACATTCTCCCTTATCTTAATCTGATTGAGGCAACATTGAATAATTGACAAAAGAATTTCAACAGAAATATGTTGCTTCCTGTCTTCCTACTGGTCCAACTCCATATTTTGGTCCCCTCTCACGGTCTCATGTTATATCCCTTGTTGTCCTCACCCATGTATACTTACAAAGAAAAATGCAAATTTACAGCCAAATTATAACAATTTTCAAATAATCAAACCATAGGAATCACAGCCAAATTATAACATTTTTCAATTAGTTGAACCATAGGACTCCGTGGGTGCAGTATATATAGCTCAAAAGGGCATCATTCCAGTCATCCTTTCTCTAGCACCACTTGCTCCTCCAGAATCCGAAAACATATAGCCACAAATTTGAAGTATAATGGTGAGAGACTACAACTCAATCTGTGCTATCCCTTTGTTCCTCATTGTGAGACAATAGATTCTCGCGATGTTAAGGAAAAGCTTCCGCGGAAATCAATCTTAAATATTCCTCCACAACTCAATCTGTGCTATCCCTTTCTTCCTCTCCCAGTATCAGAAAATTAAGTGCCATTTTTTAACATACTCTTTCTCATCTCTTCATATTGATAACTCAGCCGCCCAACCATTCCATCCAGGGATGGAGGAAAAGGTAAGGCCGGTGGGGAGGCCTGGGCCACCCCCAACTTTGCTAAAGTCACCTTATATACAGTGAAAAATAAACATTAAATGTTCATAATGTGCTATATCGGTTTCTTGAAACTTCAGAAAATAAAATAAAAGCGGCTGGATAGTGGAAAAAATTACTTCATTTTATACGTGTATGAATGTTTGGGAAAGTAGGAATAGATTATTCCTTCAATTGCATGCTTGGATTTCAAATTTTTGTAAGGAAAACTCAAAAATTCAACAACCACCTAAATAGGTGAAATTCCAAGTTCTAAGTTTCGGCCTCCAATCCCGATAAATCCTAGCTTCGTCCCTGAATCCACTCCTAGTCCAAAAAATTCAGATAAACAAATGGGTACGAGCCAATTACCAATATTGTTCCAAAATTATGGCACTTCACTTCAAATTAAGACTCTGCTAGCTACATAATGTCCTCTCAACATCGTACCAAACAAAGATTACCTTAGCCTGTAAAGATTGCAACTTTACAGTTTTACAGTTCCGAGTTGTATCACTGATCCAAATAACCTTTCGAGCGGTAGAATTCCCAGCAATAAGCCCTACAACCAAAAATACCCATTTGAATAAAGATGCTATATCAAGAAAAAGGAAAGTTCTTTTGAACTGAAGAAAGAAAAATTAGAAGCAAGATATGTCAATAACAAATACAGAGATGTATGGGGTAATATTACCTGGTTGAGAAGGGATTTTGATGGAGGTAAGGGGTGTGGAACAGAGTGAGTTGGCCATTTTCCTTTAGGAATTTGAAGCTCTTGGAAGCTAAGTAACTGGATTGAGAAGCAACTTGGAGGAGTTGAAGCAAGGGAGTTATGTGATGTTGGGATTAAAAAATCGAAGCTGAGGCAGCAGTATCCACTAACAAGATAAGGGTGTCTCTCTCTCTCTCTCTCTCTCTCTCTCTCTCTCTGATGAAGACAACAGAATTGTTAACTTACCAAAACGTCCTTGGGGTTATTTTAAGTTGACTACCGTAGCATAATAGCCATGAATTTTGGTCACGGTAATAAATCGAACAAAATTACTTGGATTTTTTTTTTCCAGGTGTTTGGGCCAGCTCAATGCGCACACCTTAATTATTTTTGTCTCTGGTCTAGTCAAAAGCGGATAATCCGTACTTGGACTAGGGAATAAGTAAGAGGTTGCCAAATTTCAAATTTAGAATGTCTGAGTTTACAGCTCATCCTTATTACCACTTGAGCTACCTCTTAGAGTAAAACTACTTGAATTTGAAGTTGTGGTCAATCGATAAAAACTCATTCTGGAATCATTTGTTACATAAATAAATAAGTAAATCAGCTTGAGTGTTATTCGAAGCTTGTTAACTAAGTATGAACGAGCTATTACTTTATTCAATTTGTAATGTCTAGAACATTCAAAGCTTGTCAAGGTCTATGAGGATTTTTTTTCAGCTTTACTTAATTTGGCCCCGTTTGTAGGTCGTGAGATTGGTGTTTCATGAATTTATCGAACTGTGCATAAATTGGTTCAACTTCTTTCAGTTATAAAAAAATTATTCAAACTATTCGAGATAGGCATGTTTAAAACATCAAACTTGTTAATATTTTGAATAATACTTTTTTCATCTCGTTCAACTTAATTATCTGTCTTCTTAATTTCCACTTACAAGTGGACTTGTGATATTATGGACATACGATTGTTTGAAGAGTAAAGAGAGAAATTCTCGTAAAATTGCTAAGCAAAAAGGGTGAAGGAGGGGATAATCGGGCATTGCAACCCTTCTTTGAACAAGATCATAGGAACTCCAGATCTGCAGCGGCTCCGAAAGGGACCTAAGAGCCATAGCAACTACTGCCCCATCAAAGACTAATGGACCACAACCGATCTTCACAAGAAAACCAAATTCGAGAGAGTATCGTTAGCACGACTCGAACCGCCGAGAGTTCTTGGTTTTTTCCTCCTCTGGTTGTCACCACGTAATATATCCAACTGTGAAATCTACCCCAATTTCTCCTTGCTCGCCAAATGCAAATTGAGTACAATATTATACTTGGGGGTTGGGGGGGTGGTGTGTGGTTTCATTAAAAATTTTGGGCTACAAGTTATTGTATTTTGTCATATCACTACTAAGTCATCATTTCTTCCACTTCATCTTTCCTTCTATTTTTTTCTTCACTCACCTATATACCATCTACAACTTATAGCTATAGGTTAGTGGAAATAACTTGACATATTTAAATCAGTGGTGGAGCTAAGATTTTGAATCCAGAGGGGCCAACTTAACAGACATATATTTTTTATTGGAACATACACTTATTATATCATAAGTGTTTTGCTTTCCAATACATTATCTTTAAACATTGAAATGATTTCAGTATAATGTAGTTAAAGTATACTAACCATTTTATGTTTTTTTTTCTTAAGTTACGTGCTTATTTTTTATTTATGAAAGAAATTGAGAAATGAGAATGTAAAAAAACCAATTTTTTATCAAACTAAACAAAAATTATTAGGATTATAAGAAGTTATACACGAATAATTATCAATAATATTCAAATTTAGATATATATAGTCAGGTTCCCCTAAAAGATCCCGCACGGGCTTACCGTGCCGCCCGTGCGGGACTCCCATTTTCCGACCGAATTGCGACGATCCAAGCCGCCCAAAGTGATCAGAACGTGATCTTAAGGGTACTCGCGAGAAATCAGCAAAAAAAATGATCGAAAAAGGCTTGATCTGAATAGTTTTTTATTGAACGATTCAGTAAAAAACTGCTTGGATCAAGCCCTTCTTGAACATTTTTTTTTTGGCTGATTTCTCACAGGTACCCTTAAAATCAAGTTCTGAACACATTGAGCGGCTCGGATCTTCGCAATTCGATCGGGAAAGGGGAGTCCAGCACGGTAAGCCCGTGCGGGATCCCTCATTGGACTCTTATTGTGTATATATAGTGCTGGCTCAGGGCTAAGGCCCAAGAGGCCGCGCCTTAAGCCCCCAAGAATGTGTAAAAATTAGGGGCCCCTATTATTTTGGGGATAGCAACATTAGAGGCCCATTTTAATACCCAAACCACCTATTTTACACTTAAAAGATACAGGCCCAATGGTTGGGCCCAACCTAACTTGCTCAATCAAAGGAAAATGAAAATGCAGATCACGGGCGGGCATCTTCATATAGAGCCCCTTGGAAAATGATTCCATGTGGTGGGTTCCTATATAAATTTTATGTATATTCTACCCTTAACAACTTTAGTCTTCTAAACACACAATAAAATGGAAGAAGATGAATTAGAACAGAAAACAAGATCAAAAATTAGTATTTGTATGGATTTTTTCCAATCGAATACATGCATTTGGCTTTGAAAAAATCATTTAACTACTTGTTATTTTATTGTCGTAAATTTTATTAAGGACCTCATTATCTACGTCTGTCTTAGGCCCCCAAAATTTCAAAGCCAACCCTGTGTGTGTGTATATATATATATATTGTATATATATATATATATATATATATATATATATATATATATACACACACATACACACACACCCACCCACTACACACACTTGAAAAGCCGAGGTCCCCCTAGGTGTGTGTGTGTGTGTGTATATATATATATATATATATACATATACATATACATATACACACACACCCACTACACACACTTGGAAAGCCGAGGTCCCCCTAGGCCCCAAGATAGCTCTGTCCCTGATGCCCCAAGTAGCTCCCCCGTGATTTAAATGACAAAACGCTGTACATAACTTATTAGCCCACTGTCGTATATCCACCAACACCCATCTTCGTATTGAGCTGTTCTTCTGATGCAATGGCGACCCATTGTTATGCAATGCTCTTGATTCTGATGCAATGCCGCCAATGAGTCGGTTTCCCCAATTCCTTTCAAGTTTCTGTCCAAAGCAAGCAAGCTTAAGACCTTTTCTGATAGTGATAGCCCAACATTCCACTGAACAACTGGAGGTGGCGTGACTGAGGTGGTTACGGTGAAAACCAATCACCCACTGGAACCAGTCTAGTGGCACAGCAATTATGTGCACAGATTATGCACAGATATCTACGTGAGGCTCACTAAGGGTCTCACACAAGTGATCCGAGCCGTTCATTATGTTTAAACCATTTTTTCAAGGGCCCTTGCGAAAAATCAGCTCAATTAGATACCTATAAGTACTTGATCTAATCGTCTAACTTTTCATTCGATCAAGTACTTATAGGTATCGGATTGAGCTGATTTTTCGCAGGGGCCCTTGAAAAAATGTTTTAAACATAATGAACGGCTCGAATCACTTGTGTGGAACCCTTAATGGACCCCACATAGAAATCTATGCACAATCTGTGTACAGATTTACTGTGCCAGTAGACTTTCTGTCCTGAATAACTTGCCAGTCTTCGAAGACAAATCAAAGGATCCGTCCGTGTTGAGCTTAAATTTTGACGGAGGTGGCAACACCCATCCCACCATACTAGACAAATTCGAACCTGGTTTACCCAAGAAAAGCTCCCATTCTTAAAGCTTTGTTGACAGCATTTTGGATTCTCCCGACGGTGGGGATATTAGACCCGGGATTGACATCAAAAACGACTTTGTTATCGCCTATAAACATACGGAACTTTGAATATCACTTGAGAACGAATTTATACAAAATTTTGCCCCGATTTCAAATGGATCCCCTATTGGCAGCTAGTGGATAAGTCGAGGTTATAAAAAAAATTTTTTTTTTGATCATAGACATTTTTTTTAATCATAAACTCTATCATACGGTTTCCAAGACCAAATAGTGGTCTTTTTGATCATAGACATTTTTTTTAATCATAAACTCTATCATACGGTTTCCAAGACCAAATAGTGGTCTTGTTGGTTCATTAACCTTTTACGATGGTTATCAAATTGTTATTAGTTTCTAGGTCATGGTTGATTGATTTAAAACTTCATTACAATACATAAAGTATGTTGATCAAAAGAAAAGAATGGAAAAATTTTGGCAAAATTTTCTTTATGCATTAATTTTTTTAGGAAAAGGAAGAAAACGAATAAAAATAAAGTAGCATCCCCCACAACTTCTACTTTCGTTGCCTAGGTTGATAGCGATATTTCTCTTTGTACCTTTCTACTCTCTCTCTATTTATCTAAATTAAAAAGAGAATTGATTTTGACACTTTAAATATTGATAATCACACTTTAATATTTGTCTTTTAATATTCATGTGAGTGTGATTATTAAAAAGTGAAGCGCTCAAATTAGTAACCAACAGAGAAAAGAAAATCATGGCGACAATGATTTAAGTAACTAAATGTTACTCTCTCCGTCCCTTTTTAAGTGTTCTGTTTGGTAATTTCAACTTATTAAAAAGACATCATCATTATACCTTTCACATTAACTTTTTCTTTCACTTTCCCTACTTACCTATCATCATTATACTTTTACTCATTAACTTTTCAAAATGGAATCTACTTTTAGGGACAAAATAGACAATACACCAATTTTTACTCACTAACTTTATAAAATGGACACTTATTAAGAGACAGCCCAAAATAAAATACCGAACTATAAAAAAAGGACGGAGGGAGTACTTAAATGGAACGAAAAAGATATCTGCACCAAAGGTTTCCGTAGGGAAACCGTACCGACGGCCTCGGCGGGCGGTCTCCGGCCACCGGACGGCCGATCCGAGCCGTCCAAAAATTTTAAAAAAAAAAAACCGAGGGGCCCACGCGAGAATCAACGGCATCCGATGTGTGTAAAGTGCTTGATCTAAACACTCTTTTTTCGTGTATATTATCCGGTGGCCGGAGACCGCCCGCCGAGGCCGTCGGTACGGTTTCCCTATGGAAACCGTCGGTGCAAATAGTAGTTCTCTAAATGGAATGGTGCGTAGCTCCGCCTCAAACAATCTTCGTAGAGAAATCCTCGTAGAGGATCTGTCCGGTACTCTCCTTCCAAATAACTATGTAACGTGACCTATTTTCTTACCCTCCTTTTTCGCGAACTTTCCTCCTAATTTCCAAACCATTAGTATTATTAATGGATAATGCTACTTATACAACGATTCAAACACAATAATTTACACAACCTCTCATATATATGTGAGGTCCACACATAGTAGTGTGTATGGACCCTACATACATGTGAAAGGTTACATAAATTATTGTGTTTAGATTATTGTATAAATATATTTTTTATTATTAATAAAGGTGTTATGTTTTCTTACACACCTAATCATCGAAACTTTACTGGTAGTTTCCTGGTAATTTCCGAACCATTATTAAACTCGTATTCTTTTCCCACACTACACTAGCCTCTCTACTAGTTTTGTCGGAACCGAAGTGGCTGTAGGGTATCTCGTTGTAGTATGCATGTAATACGGTACATAGACCATCAATTTCATCAATCAACAGTTGCGACATGTTTTTTAATTTTGACCGTATTAAATATCTTTTATAGGTAAAAGATTATTTTTAATCTGGACCATTAATTGATGAGATCGATACAATCCTATACGCTTATTACACAGAGGTGCACTACAACAAGCTCACGATCTATTTTCTCTATTCTCATTAAGCAAGATAAAATAAATACTCCTACAATATAGGCTCTGTTTGGAACTTAGGAAAAAGAAAGGAAAATAAAAAAGTTTCTCCTCCTATTGTTCAGTTGGAAGGAAAAGAGGAAAGAAAATAAAATTTTAAGTTCAATAAATAGTAAATTTTCTCTCCTGTTTTCCTCTCATTTTTCTTCGGGAAAAATTCAAAAAAACCCTTGAACTTTGAAGCCAATGTCAAATAGGCACATGAACTTCAATTGAACACCTGAACTTTCACTCCGTTATTCAATTTACCCCCTGCCGTCTCAATCCGTGACTTTCCTAACGGCAATTGTTGAGCTGGACACTAACAGACAGAACAAAATGTTAGATGGAGAAATTGGAGGGAAACAACAGTGATTTGACACCTTTTTAAGGCCCCGTTTGGCTAAATAAGCCTATTGGCTTATTTTTTGTCCTTATTCACATTTTTTTTCATATTTGTTGGTTTTTCATAATTTTTTTGGGGATTATTGCATCGTCATAACGAGAGGAATCTAGAAAGTAAAAAATTATTATCAAAATCCATTTTTTTAAATAAAAACGAAAAAATTGGCTTATTGGCTTATTTTTGTCTTTGTTCAAAAAAATTAAGTTTCGATCATAATTTGTTACTTTTTAGATTCCTTTAGTCATGACGATGCAATAACCCCAAAAAAAATGATGAAAAACTTAACTTGCTATATTTGGATTTGTGTTTGAATTTTTTTTTGAAAAATAGTAGGGATAATAAGTAAAGAGAGATAGAGAGAAATGTTGGAAGTATGGAGAATTTACGGGAAATTTTTTAAAAAATTCTTTTTGAATTGTAAAGAGAACAATAAAAAATACAAAAAAAAATTGAATAAGAACAAAAAATAAGCCAGTTGGCTTATTTAGCCGAACGAGCCTTAAAAAGGTGTCAGATCACTGTTATTTTCCTCCAATTTCTCCTTCTAACGTTTTGTTTTGTCTGTTAATATCCAGCTCAGCAGTTGCCGTTAGGAAAATCACGGATTGAGACGGAAGGGGGTAAATTGAATAACGGAGTGAAAGTTCAGATGTTCAATTGAAATTTATTTAAGTTCAGGTGTCTATTTGACATTAAATTCAAAGTTCAGGGGTTTTTTTGAATTTTCCCTTTTATTTTCTTTTCCTGTCTTTTCCTTTCTCTAAGTTCCGGACAGAGACCCTCTCTCTCTCTCTCTCTCTCTCTCTCCGAATTCAACAAGTCCAGACTTCACTCGTCTCCTGGTTTCAAGCTTTCAATCAAAAAACATTTTCAGAAAACAACCCAAAATGAAAGCGTCCTCTTGTCCAAATCTCAACCGCGAAACCACCTCTTTCCCCAATTTCTTCACCTTATTCCAACACCCAGACCACCACCACGACACCACCCTCTACAAGCTCCCAAATATTGGCCACGGCGACGACACCACCCTTAACAAGAGCCCAAAAACAAACGACACCGAACCCTCCGTAACGTCGCCGATCAAAGGGATCCTCTCCACATCCCTCTCGGTCAACGAAACGAACGAGAATCACTACCGAATTGTCGGATTTTTTCCCGAATGGGATCGGAAGGACCGAACCCTACCAGAAGGGCCTCCAAGTCCAAATGGGTCCGACACTAGCGTTTCCGTCGGGTCAAACGAGGATATAATCACCAGCGTCAGCGTCGCGACGCAGCAGCTCTTGATCGTTAAAGGTGAGAATTCGATCCTGAGGGCTCAGGTGGTTGAGCTCAGCCACAGGCTGCAGTCCTTGAACGAGATCGTGAGTTGTATGAATATGAGTGGCGGCGGAAATGGGTTGTTGGGCTCGGAGGAGCCTTCGGGCAGGTTTACCGGTGATTTGCTTAAAAAACCTTTTGAACAGTATATATATATTTTTATTTTTTTTATTCAGATATTTTTTAGTATTATATTAATACTAGTGCTAGCTCGTACCTACGGCACTACGCATCCCGGTTGGAAGGGGATGACAGTTGTGTAATTTAATTTAAAACTATGGGCTCTTTAATGAAATGAGGAGGATGCCTCTCAACCATTGGATCAAACAAATTCAGATCATTCTAACAATTTGTCCTCACACCCTTCTGTTTTATAATAGAGATAATTTATTTTATCAATTCTTTATTAAAATATTAATAAAGAGAGATTAACAGAGAGAGGAAACAATAAAAAATGAGTTGCTTATAAATAATTGTACGCCACTTTTACCATAGAACTGTAAATGGAGGCAAATTACCTCTCTGTTTTTCTACTCTGTTGTAGGAGTACTTTTCCCCTTTTAGTGAGCTAAAATAGCTATAAAGTTAGTTATTTACTTAGAGCAAGTTTACCGGTGAGTATCCAAATACTTTGTGAACAATTCACAATTCTAGTTTAACTATCAAATTTTTTCTTTTATAACTACATCAATACTATGTATTTTACCTCACACCAATTAAAATATACATTTTTTTCACTCTTTTCCTATTATCTTTATCTATTTTTTTTCCCAACTGGGTTTCCTTTTTTGGGAGTTGAAGAAGAGAAGTCTCAAACAAGCAATACCTAGTCGACGACGCCGGACCTAGAGAGGGAGAGAGAGAGAGTTGGTGGAAGATCGACACCGGACCAGGAGAGATTGAGGTCGTCCGACCTCGCCATTGAATATAGACGTCGATGGGCAGACCAAGCACAATTCTTTTTTCTTTGGTGGAAGATTGAGGTCGTCGGACCTCTTTGTCAGACCAAGCTCTTCGTTGTAGAGAGAAAATCAGGTGAGTTGCAGAGGGAAAATCAGGTGAGTTGCAGATAAGAATGAGAGAGTGGGAGGGAGGAGAGAGAAGAAAATAATAGTTTAATTCTTACCTTGTAAATAGTTGTTCGGCAGAAATGACTAACAACTGTTCACAAAGGAAAAATACAGCCATGCTTACAAAAGCTGCTGCAAGCTTGTTTTGGTGCCTTAATTAGGTAAACTAGCTAAAAATGTTGGTTTTGCTAGTCTGATATACTTGCTCTTAGTCCTCAAGCTATTAAACTCGTTTACTTCGTCCTCCAATTATCGCATTATAACCTATTTAGTTCTTCTATCTAACTGCCGTTAACTATTCAAACATTTCAAACGCCAAAACTAAGTCCACCACAAATCTAAGTGCAGAAATGTCAAAATGTAGACAATGAAGCCATAAAAATTTATTTTATTAAATAAATAAATTAAATTAAAATGTATCAAAAATTTTTGTGGCTTCATTTCTGTTTTGATTTGTGGCTTCATTTTCTAGTTTCGATTTATAGTGATTTCTGGTTGCGATTGTTAAAAAAAAATTAAGTGCTGTAATTTTCAATCTCGTTGAACCAGTACGAAGATCTTATTTTTCTGATCATATTATTCTAAAAGGTCATAATTAATTTTATCTTTAAAGCTCTCATATTCAAGTTTCTGCTATACAAGATCCCAAATAAAGAACATATACTTAATTATAAGAGTCTTAAAGACAAGAATTAATTATGACTATTTAGAATAATATGATCAGAAAAATAAGATTTTCGCATAAGTTCAACGATATAAAAAAAAAATTAGAGCACTTAATTTTTTTTTACGATCGCAACCAAAAATCACCACAAATCGAAATCAGAAAATGAAGTCAAAATAATTAAGTGCTCTAATTTTCAATATGTTTGAATCAGTGCGAAAATCTTATTTTTATTATCATAGTTTTCTAAAGGATCATAATTATTTTTTGTCTCTAGTACTCTCATAATCAAGTTTCTGCTCTACAATGTCCCAAAGAATCAAGGAAAATCAAAATGGCAATTTCCGTTTGAAAAGTTAATGGTAGTTAGGTTGGAGGACTAAATGGGTTACAATGCGATAGTTGGAGGACGAAGTAAACGAGTTTGATAGTTTGAGGACAAAGTAGAAAAATAGTATATAGTTTGAGGGATATAAACAAAAGAAACTCTTGTGAATAATTGTACGTCTTTTTATGTGTGGATATAGAAAACCATAGACTGTATTTATTTCCATTAAGCTCAGTTTGGATACCCGTAATCTGTTGTAGGAATAAGAATTTGATTACCAAGAATTAAGTTTCTTGAAATTCGATACCCTGAGTAATTATATTCCGACGTTTAGATTAATTAAGTAATCTTCTCTAAGAATCATTTATTTTGAAAATATCTTAAAGTCAAATATTTTCTTTTTTATTGATCGAGGCAGGAATTCAATATTCCCATGGGGATAGGAGGGATCAAATTCCTCTTGTATTCATGAATGTAATTCCTCCTGGATTGGGATATCATGAATCTCATTCTCATTCTTCACAAATATAAGAATGTTAGAGTTCGGGAATCACATTCTTATTCCCCCTAAAATATAAAAATGGACATCAGGAATGTTTGTTTTTCTATTATAATTTCTCCTCGTATGTGGGTAAGTCTTGGGAAGTTTGTGTTGATCTTCTGTACTCATCGTTTAGAGCTACGACACTAATGTGGTGATACTATACTGTTTGGCCCCAGGAGTTGTACTTGATCCATCAAAGTGCAGTGTGTTGAGTATGGAGGAAAAGAGAGAACTTGTTTATGAACTGTCCAAGCGGTCGCATGGAGCCACTGAAATGCAAAAATTCTGGAGCAGACAAGAGATTTTGCAGATGCTGTTTGCAGAACTGGGAAATGAAAGGAAATATACTGGCTTGACAAAGTTGAAAATCATGGAGCACCTATTGATAGTCGTATCACAGCGGAATGACACTGCTGAAAACCCCGATCCTCAGTGTTCACCTTCAGTTGAGCAAAGAGCTTCCGAACGGCAGAGAAAAACTGATCAACCTAGTCGACTTCCTGTCGCTGTAAACAGTATAGTTGTGGACAGCAGTGAAAGTGATGCGATAAATACTATATACTGCAAAAACTCAGCTTGCAGAGGTAAATTAAGTCAAAAGGATGTATTTTGCAAGAGGTGCTCGTGTTGTATCTGTTTTCAGTACGATGTCTACAAGGACCATAGCTTGTGGTTAACTTGGAGCTCGGAGCCTCCCTATCCAGGTGATGCTTGCGGCATGTCCTGTCACTTGGAATGTGCTTTAAGGCATAAAAAATCTGGCATTGCAAAAGATGGGATGGACGGAAGTTTCTCTTGTGTGGCTTGCGGGAAGCTGAATGATCTGCTTGGGTAAATTCTGACCCCTTCTCGTTCTTTACATTGGTCTTTTACCAAGTGCTTTCATGTTTGCGCTATATGGTAAAAGTTCTCTGTCTTCTTTCATGAGATGACTTTCTGCGTTCCCAAGTCCTTGTATCCTTTTCAATGATCGGGTGGGAAAATTGACAGCTTTTTTAGTCTTTCAGAGTTGGTGAGGAAATGAAATTTATTGTTGTATTAAGTCATATAACCTCAAACACTAAAAGATTTTTGGACTAGTTGTGTGGTGTTGATGTGTCTTCCTTGAAAGCTAACGTGAAAGGGGATTAGTTTTCTCTGTTTATATCGTAATTAGAACATGTCTATTGCTTCTTAGTGTTTCTTGAAACAGAAACTTCATCATAGTTTTTATGTCATCATTCTACCTAACACAAGGTTGTATAACATTCTTCTCGAGGCTTCCATCACAAACACAGATTGAATGGTGCGATTATGTACCCTTTAATCTGAGTTTGGGATGGCAGGGTTCAAATGGCTAGGGTGTTTCAGAGGTTTGATTTAGATGCCAAGGAGGAGTTGCAGTTGAGACCTACCTATAACTGCATCGTGCAATAATCTCCAGATGGCCCTAGAAGAGCTGTAGCCTGTGGGGCTGAGAGAGGTTTGATTTAGATGCCAAGGAGGAGTTGCAGTTGAGACCTACCTATAACTGCATCGTGCAATAATCTCCAGATGGCCCTAGAAGAGCTGTAGCCTGTAGGGCTCTCAGCTACTGTGATTTGGAGATCAAACCAACCTTCGTTGAAGATGTGCTGTATTCTCTGAATCAAAGAAAATGTACATATCCGTTTAGATTAGGAGTTTTCTCTTTGTCCTCCATTAGGCAGCTCATATTACAAGTTTAACAACTAGGTAGTTGACAACCAATTGATAAGTATTTCATCAGGGAGTCTAACAGTTGAGATAAATCTGTCTCATGTTGAAGTGAATTTCATGATCATTTCAAAATTCTGCAGATGCTGGAGAAAACAACTTATCTCGGCGAAGGAAACCAGGCGGGTGGATATATTGTGCTACCGTGTCTACTTGAGCCAGAAGCTTCTTGTTGGTACCAAATATTACCAAAACCTTTATGAACTTGTTGATGGGGCAGTGAAAAAACTTGAAGAAGACGTGGGTCCTTTAACTGGTTTACCTGTGAAAAATGCAAGGGGTATCGTTGACGGGCTTTCTTCTGGTCCAGACGTTCAAAGACTCTGTGCCTTGGCAGTGGAGTCTCTGGATTCAATGCTTTTGAAAGCTTTTCGCTATGGGTAATGGGTCATCCAGTATGTTGAGTATGGAGGGAAAGATAGAACTTGTTTATGAACTGTCCAAGTGGTCGCACGGAGCCACTGAAATGCTACAATCCTGGAGCAGAAAAGAGATTTTGCAGATACTGTGTGCAGAAATGGGAAAAGAAAGGAAATATACTGGCTTCACAAAGTTGAAAATCATCGAGCACCTATTGATAGTCGTAGCTGCGAAGAAATCACAGGGGAATGACACTGCCGAAAACCCCGATCCACAGTGTTCACCTTCAGTTGAGCAAAGAGCTTCCAAATGGCAGAGGAAAACTGATCAACCTAGTCGACTTCTTGTTTTGTATTCACCAGTTAGAGACCTCTATCTCCTTTTTCTCTTTCGTGGTGAACTAGTACGACAAAATTCAAAGCAAATAGAACCTTTGAACTGTTAATGAGAATGTAATATTTGCAGAATCCAATTTGATAGCTTCAAATATATTCCAGTTCGGAGAGGTGTGCACTTTATCTGTTACTTTGATATTGGGTTCCAAAGCTCCTGCGCTGGGAAATGTTGGGGGTTATACCTTGTGGCATCGTAAAGTTGAAGATGGGGACTACCCAGAAGAACCGACTTGTACATTGTTCACACTGAATATGAGGTTTTTGCTGTTTGGTCTGAGTCCAGCAACCGAATATGTTGTCAAGTTTGTTTGCTTTAATAGCACTAAAGAGTTGGGTAAGTGTGAAGTTCCGTTCCGAACAGGTACTGAAGATGATGTCGCCACAAAAAAACATCGAAGTTGTAGGAAGTGAAAGCCCAGCAACCAACTGCAGTAGTTTATCTAATCCAAAAGTAACAAATAACACCCATAACTGATTTTTGGTTTGCCATTTTTGTATAATGCATCCGAAAATCAAAAGTATAGTTTTGAAAGAACAACGAATCAATCTTCCGAAGACATTGAACAAAAACTGAACAAAATTGCAAGCAAATAGACCATAACTTTATCAAAAGTATCCCAGTTCATAAAGCTGATGCTTCTCCCGGTAGTACAGCAAATGCCACTTGAGCCAGTTTCATCGGGTGCAATATGATTGGCTGAAGTAAGTACCTTCAAATCTCCAGTGAGCAGAAGTAGTGGTAAAGTATCAACATCAAGTGCTTATGTGTTTCTCGTCGATCTATCAGCCACATGCTTTCCATCGGACCAACGAGAAATGGTCAAAGGATGAATAATATCCTTTTTGCTGTTGAGCTATATTTCAATTCCCATCGCAAACGGTCAACAAACACTCCACTTAGTTCTTTATGCAGTGTGCATCGGTGCCATGTTGAGTGCAATCATGGTAACCAACGGTGCGAAGGAAGTCCCTAATCTCCTTCGCACTGCTATTGCTGGCTTGCAATAAACTCTCATCTTCCTCGTAGATTATGTATGGGGCTTCCCCTTTCTTTCTAGATAGTAGCTTGGAGGCTCCCTTCAATACGTGATACTCCCAACCCTGAACATCGATTTTCAGCAGAAGCACGGGCTCAGACTCTGGGATCAGTTCATCGAGAGGAATGGATCTTACTTGAAGTGCAACCTCCTCATTGGACTTGAATGCCATTTTTGCTCCAGTGGCCGAAACTGCACTATTGTCAAGACGGCCGACTAACTGGCAACATAAGCAAGAATCAACATGAATAGGTGAGGAAAATAACTGACTGCAAATTTAGTCCATGAGCTTATATAAAAAATGGACTAAATTTAGTCCAAATTCTAACCAAAACCATCGATTTTCAGCAGCAGCACGGGCTCAGACTCCATCACATGGTACATAAGCGCACAAGGGATCAACATGCAAGCCTGATTTGGTATTATTTATTGCCATCATTATTAAGTTTTGTACATGTTCTTTGAGATGACTCTCAAGACCAATATATTAAATTATTGACATAACTGTCTGAGCCATTAGAACAACGCATAGAAGCAATTATTGGATCTCCATGGAAAATATAACTGTGGCCGGGTGAGATAATCTTTTATCGAATGTATGAAAATTTCAAGACAAGATGCACGTTACGAGAGTATCAATGGAAGAGAACCTACAAAACATCTACGACTTGCATTACAGGGCAGAACTGCCTTTGCTACACATTCCTTCTAGACCGAAAGAAAGAATCACAAAGAGATGACTCCTCCGAAGCAAATCAAGTTTCTACTCAAGATTTGATCCGAGAACAGAACCTTAGACAGCTACAACAAACATAATTCTTTTACGATCAACAAAATGGTTGTCGTCAGTCAGCAAAAAACGTCAACCTTGATTCACTTATTCTCAAGTGGCATAGTAATCATAGCCTAGTGCAGTATTCTACGTCTTAATAGAATACAAAGACGAAAATGAACAGTAGAGACAGTGGGGGCTATGGATTTCTTAGGTTGTGTTTGGATCGTGAACTTTTGAAGGGATTTATGAATGAAAAAGCAAACTACAGGGAAAACATCGATCAATGTAGCAGCTTCACTAATTAAATTAATCATCTCCTTCATCTTTCTTTTCTCTTCATTAAAGCCTGCACAAATCTGTGATTTGAACACAATCTTAAGAATATCTAGATCAATCAAAATCAGTGAGCATAACAAGCATTGTCCAACAACCAAATCTGTAAAGATTATAAATATATAATTCCGTATACATCTTTCTTTTTCCTTTCCCTCCTCATCAAATGTACACACCTTTATACTGCTCGAAAATAATTTTTCCTGCCATACATTTTTTGTCAACTCCACCTACACACATCACTAATCAGTAATCACTGGAACCAATCCTATTGTTTACTAGCAGGTCTGATGTCCGATTAAAACAGCTACCTCATATGACTAAGAGTTGATAACACGGGTTTCGAACTTGGAGTTGACTTTTATTGTCATACGTGACGCACATTACAACTTCGGATAATTCAATCAAACAAGCCCCAATTCAACTTGAAACCCATAACAACTGAAACAAAACAAAATAAGAATGTCTCATAGAATTGAACCATCTATATCTATATACCTTGTGAAACGTTATATTCCCAAGCCGGTCCGACGCAGCAGCCTCAACAACAGTAACCAAATTCCCAACCCGATTAAAATAAACCCCATCACAAATCCTCTGCAAGTTCTCAAACACCGGTTCGAAAGCCAAAACCCTAAACCCCATAACCGCCGCAGCAAAAGTAGCCATACCCACATTAGCCCCAACATCCACAAAAATCCCCGTCTTGCCCTCGCCCCTCGTCTTCCCCAACACCTCCTGAACCGTAACCGAAATGTCGGGTCGCCTGAAGGGCTTCCCCTTGAGGATCCGAACAATGTTCTTGTGGGGCTTCTCGGGCAACGATCCGAGATCCGAAAGGGAGTAGAGGAAAGGGTATTCGAGGCCTTCAACGAGGTTGGCAATTACGGGGTGGGATTGCGGGGTGGTGTAGCAGTTGAAAGGGTGGATGTTTTTTGTGGGTTTGAGATAAGGGTTGGGGTTTGAGATTAGGGATAGGGTTTGGGGATTAGGGTTAGGGTTTGAGGGGTGGGAGGAGAGGAAGAAGAAGGTGAGGAGGAGGAGAGAGAGAGCGAAGAGGAGGAGGAGGGGTTTTGGGGTGAGGAGGTTTGTGGGTTGGTGTTTTTTCCAGGCGTTTGCCATTGGGGAAAGTGCGAGAGGAGAGAGTGTGTTTTCTTGGAAATTTTTTGTGGGTTTTCCGGGAAAATGGAAGGTTGGATCTTTGATTTTCCGAAAAACCCAAAAAAAGAAGAAAGATTGGATCTGGATTCTGGAGTATAGAACAGGTATAATTACAGTAGTATTTTTTGGGAATGTTTTTCTTCTGGTTCAGGGGATGTGGGGGAGTGTGCTAACGTGCACCTTGTGTTACAGTTGGGAAGTTAGGTACTCCATTTCGCGAGAATGGATTACTTCAGCACTTTTTTGGAGGTTTGTCCCTATTAAAAAATAAATCCCGTTGTTAATTTTGCGTCAAATATTTTTGTTAATTATTAATTTGTTTCGACGAAAGAAATTAGAATATTATATTTATTTTACTCTTACTAAAATATTTTTTAAAATATCAAATTTTAAGTCAAAAAAGTTGGAAATATTTTCGAAAAAGTGGTTATTTTTTACAATATTGGGTAAAAGTCAATTTTTTATTTTTTCAATTCATCTTGGCAAAAAAAATGGGAAAACCAAAAATGTCATCGCAAAATTAACAAACGTGAAAAAATTGAATAAGGACAAAACTAAAAAAAAGTTCTAAAAGTTTTTAGTGGAACAACACCGAGTATAAAATGACGATCAAAAGCAAAAAATAAATCTCTAAAGACGAAAAAAGTATCAAACAATCTTTTTTTCTTTTTGTCTAAAAGTATACAACGAAAAATTGAACAAAAGTTAAAAAAAATAAAAAATACCGAAAAAAATATCATCAGATCATAAAACTTGAAGTATTCATTGTCATCTAAAAGGTAAATGAAAAAAGGTAAAATTGGTTACAAATATTGATTACTTACAATTAAATACAAGTAGTTAACAAAAAATCTTAGGATCAAGACAAAAGTTAACAAAAAATCTCATGGGTTTTGTTAACGTATGCCCACTAAGCATATTATAAACATTATATATTCTCCTTCATTTATTTCTTTTTTATGAAAAATGTAAGTTCCAAACACTAGCCATAAACTCTTCATTTGTTGTTTTTGAAAGGATCAATCTTTTTGTTTTGGACTGAAATACTCCCATCAAATATAAACCTTCCCTCCCAAAAACTTTCAGCTCATTCCTTGCCAAAATTAATTGATTCCTTTTCACCCTCCATGCACCTGACTAGCATCGAAAATTATTTGAAAAACTAAAAAAATCATATCAGATATATATATATATATATATATATATATATATATATATATATATATATATATATATATTCAATTGGGCCGGTTCCGGGGACCTCTAAAAAAATCCCCTCAAATTTTAATCTCATAGTTTCCGATCAAATTTTGATGATTCGAGTCGCTCAATGTGTTCAGAACGTGATTTTAAAGGGTGCCCGCGTGAAATTGGCAAAAAATAACAGAGAAGGGCTTGATTTGAGCATTTTTTTGTTGAACCGTTCAATAAAATTTAATAAAAAACTATTCGGATGAAGCCCATCCCGATCTTTTTTTGCTGATTTCTCGTGGGTACCCTTAAAATCACGTTCTGATTATATTGAGCAGCTCAAATTATCAAAATTCGATTGGAAACTGGGGGGGGGGGGGGGGGAAGGGGTTTTTTAAGAAGTTTTTTAGGAGTCCCCGGAATCGCCTCGATATTCAATACTTAGATCCTTCATTAGATTGAAATCAACATCCAAAATCATGTACGATTCTTCTGAAAACTTTAATCTAATATTTCCAACGAAAAATTGAGTTCAACTCTATAGTTGTTGAAGTCAGTTTTTTCCTTTTATTTGCTCCATTTGAGAATGTAGCGTTCTCCTTATCTGGATAGGTAGAGATATTATGGCCGGCACGCTTGCAAAGTCCCCAATGTTTCTTTCGCTTCCCCAACTCTTTCCCACCTTTCATTTCTTCATTTGCTTCGGATGCCCCTTTGTCTTTGAAATGGGAGGACAATCAACGAAACAATCTATATCAATTCCATCATTAACATTGTCTTCAATCTCAAAATTTTTCATGGCTAGGAGATTTAGATCATTCAATAGACGCATCTCTTTTTCACTTAATAATGCTTCACGACACCAGCGAGTGATGATAAGCCGGTGAAATTCTGTAGCAATCTTTGTGAAGAAATATAATTAGAATATGACGGCAAAGGATGCCCCAAAATTCAAAGTGCTTCCATATACAGGTGGCCTTCTCATCATCCCATTAGACCTTGTGCTTTTGAGTACACTTGTCCTAGAATATTGCAACGCAATAAATAGTGGATGCATGTCAAAAGTCCATGGAATGTGAAAAGGCAAAAATAAAAAAGGGAGGGAGGCAAATGAATTGTGGAGGGAAAAATAAAAACTATTTGAATACACAAACCTTTACCCGGCCAGTTATCCACTGGAGGTTCATTTGATTGGGAAAAAAGAAGCAATTAATTTTGGGAGGGAATGGCAGAAAGTTTTTGGGAGGGAAGGTGTATATTTGATGGGGGTGTTTCAGCCCCAAAAAAAAAAAAAAAGGTTGATCCTTTCAAAAATAATAAATGAAGAGTTTATGGCTAGTGTTTGAAACTTAAATTTCCCATAAAAAAGAAATAAATGATAAAAAATATATAGTATTTATCATATGCCTAGGGGCATATGTTAACAAAACCCAAATCTCATTTATAATCAGAAGTCTATGATGTTTTAGCTGACCAATACTTGTATTTAATTAAGCCGTTAATAGCTACCTGGTTTCTCAGGTGAACTTGTTAGCACTAATTGCCTTTCCAACAAACAAAACTAAACAACATTAAATGCATGACGATAGAGAGTATAGTTTTAAGATTTTGTACAAGACTTTTATGCGTCGGAGTTTTGGCACTAACAAAAACAGTTTTGACATTATCGCTACCTTAGTATTTAAATAAATTAAATAAAGGACACAACTTCTCTCAGTCCCGTTTTCAGCACACAGTTTGCCACGTGCGAATCATTACTCAATCATCTGAGTCGTCCTTCTTGTATAGGGATCGTTGAAGAAATCGTCCGCGTCAAAATTCAAGTTGATCGAATACTCGTTACTACCTTATCAAAATATTCTTTTTTTTGTCATTCTTTAATCTTAATCTACTCTATCCTAGGAGACTTGGGGAGGAGAATGAGTGCTCATGGGAATCGAACGCTACCTATGTGCATAAAAGTATAAGGGAGGCACCAACTGCACTCCACTTTCACCTACCTCTGTCGGAATACTCTAGTCATATAAAAGTGTTTCAACGAGATGATAATATAATAAATACAAATGACTTCATGCAAACTAGTGTTTCAATAAATGCAAGTGGTTATAGATCACGACTTTGACTTATAAATCGTTCTTACAGTAATTAAGTGTGTAAATTGGTTAGAATCTGCCTTTGAGTAATTCAGTTACAATAAGCTACAAGGAGGAAATAAATTTGTTCAAATTCAAATGCAATCTCAAATTCGATCGATCCTGTACTTCAAATACTAGTTAATTTAGCTCAAGTTGGTTGCAGACTTCACTTGGTCACTCCACCCACTTTCACAGAATCACGAGTGTGACTGATAGGTTCGGTTCCGGCGTCTAGTTTGACACGACTTTTTTTTATTTTTATTTTGTTTTGTTGTATTTTGTATCATTGTACTTAATTAATTTTAGTATTAATATAACTGGGTTAATCTTGTTCAATTGTTGTTAAAAAAAAAAAAGACTAGTTAATTGACTCATTTTTTTCTTCACGAAAAGGACTTCAAAATAAAATAAAAACGTACAAGCGGCCATTCTTTCAAATCCAAATTCGAGCCAAATACAGGATTATAGTATCTTAGATTGCGAGGTTCGTAAATTGGGCCGCAGACACCCCCTCATAACATAAATTTACACCCCAGATTATGGTGGTTTTTCAGTTCGGATCTTACTCTGTCATCAACAACTTTCATGAACAATTTACACATATCTAACAATATTTGTTAGCATATTGAATTGCACCTTTTAAGATGCAATTAACAATATAAGTTGTGGCATAAAGTTAACGAACTTAAATGTGGTTTGTTATTCATAAATAGCGAGTTTAAAGAAGGGTTTTACCAGCAATTATCATTTATCGCAGTTTTGCTCAACTTTTCCCAATTCAACTATATAGATTTGGCTCAGCCAATGTGATCTGACGATGTCAAATAATTGATACTGATCCAAAGATTTTTCGATTTCTTTGAACCCCTTGCACAGCGCGTGTTATTAGGACTTTATATAAGAGCAAGGGTAACATCGGAAACAAACGAATTCGTCAAATAATTGGTTATTGTTCATCGATTTTGCTTTAAATAATTGGTTATTTAAGAAAAATGATTATCACAATCTTCTGAAAATTTGAAGAAATCATAATTTTTAAGTCAAAGCTTAATACTAGATTACACAAAGTACATGTTATTAACTCTACCCAAAGAAATTGGTTATCATTTGGCGAATTTGTTTGTTTGTAATTTGTTGTACCTTTGTGTGTAATTTTCAACAGTAAATGACAGATTTTGGAGTGCATTTACAAAAAAAAAAAAAAGAAAAAAAAATGGAGTGCAAATATCATTTGCCCCCTCCGAAACTTTTAGTTTCCGGATAGAAGTAACAATGATAAAAAAAGAAGAAAGAACAATAAGAAGGGTAGAAGTAATAAATAATCATCTTCTTATGATTCTTGGAGTGTGTTTGGATTAAGATGTTTGGAGGGACTTGAAAAGGGAAAAGAAAGACGTAAAAAAAAAAATTAGGCCCGTTTCGTTAAGGAAAATAAGAGTACTTATTTTTTAAATTAAAGATAATGTATTGTGAGAGAATGACCCGTCTCGTAAGAACCTTAGTTGAACAGAGAAATTTGATCTCTTTGAAAATTTACGATCCAAAAAGTGATGCAGTAGTTAAGAGAGCGAATAAAATAATTTTGGGTAGCAACACAATGGAGAGGGGTAGACCTAAATTGATATTAGATGTTGTTGTGTGCAAAGATATGAGTATAACGAGTTTGTGTGAACAAGTGGCCCTTAATAGAGCTTAATGAAGAAAAATGATTCATGCAGCCAACCTCAAGTGATTGGGAGATAAGGCTTGGTTTGGTTTGAAAATTTACTAGCCAAACACTGAAATACAACTCTTAGAAAAACCCATATGGCACATCCATTCTGGTAACTTTGTCAACTCCTCGTGATACTATAAACGGACAGACGCAAATTGGAAAATATACCCTTTTATCTTCTTGATCATTGCTTTCTCTTGCGCAAATAGGATCGATAAACGAGCTGAACAAACTGAGTAGTGAATTGTTCATTTTCAGTTTGAAAGTTTTAACACGCGAGCCTCAAAATATTGAGTAGTGAATTATTTAATGACTTGTTTGTCGGGCGAGCCGATCACGAAACATTTGAACTTCTTGAACACCATTAACTGAAGAAGCCGAGTAGTAGACTAGCTAGTAGCTTGTTCAACTTTGATTTGAAAGCTTAAAAAGTTTTACAAAAAAAGTCAAAGCAAAGTTTGGTTTCCTGTATAAAAATCCATCTCAAATGAGCTATTAACAAACGAACACGACTTGGACTCGAGTAATTTTCTTCGTTCATTGTTAAAAGTGCTTGCCTCTCGGGGTATCATCTACGCTTATAGCTATAGACCAGTGCCCACAATTTTCTCTCTACCATTGGCATTCCTTCAACCACTCCATTCTCCTACTAACTACTGTGCATAAATCCAACATTTTGTTATCTTTTTGTGATGCATTGCTGAAATCTCCTAAAATATTTGCCACATCCCCAAGTATAAGTACCCCTGCATTCTCTATCTATCATTCTCCATATGAGAGAGAGAGAGAGAGAGAGAGAGAGAGAGAGAGAGAGAGAGAGAGAGAGAGATGATGCACAAGCCTAGCTTTGTAAAATTTTCATTTTCCTCTTCTCTCTTTTTTTTCTTACTTTTATTTCTGAAAATCGCATAAGAAACTATTGAAAACACATGATAAATTACTTCCTTATATAGTTCACAATGGAAACTTATACTTGGAATCGATCCTTGGCTTTTCAATGGCATTTAATTTGCTTTTCTCTTTTTTTGGCCATTTGTTTTTGTAGATGAACTGCAGCATTTATCTTTTTTACTCCATTTTTCAGTCTTCAAAATTAATGGTGAGTATGCCCATCAAAGTCAAGCAAAAAATCACAATGAAGCTAAAGCTCATATCCATGACTTTTTGTTTACAGGATATCTTTGCTTTCATTTTGAGTCTCGGCCTAATTTCTTCCGAATTCGGTTGCTCGAATGCCTACAGGACTGCAAACATCTTCAATGTGTTAGATTATGGAGCTGTGGGAAATAGCATTACTGATGACTCTCAAGTAATCCCTTTTCCAGTTTTTTTTTTTCCCCATCAATTCCGAAGTAGTCCTTATTTCCCTGTTCTTCACTACGATTTGGTTGAATTTTGTGAAGGGAAAAGAAAAGAAAAGAAATGGGAAGTTGGGATATACCCAAACGCCACGTCCCGTCCTTAGTTTCTTTTCCTTCCAAAAATTCATTTAAAATTCACGATCCAAACATAGCCTTAATGCGTTTCACTGAGCAAATTACAAGAGTAGTAAACAGTTCAAATGTTTTCACTTGTATCAGGCATTTCTGAAGGCATGGAATGCTGCATGTAGCACACCAACAGGCACCCCTAAAGTGGCCATTCCGCCAAACAAGTCATTTCTATTGAATCCAGCTCTCTTTCGCGGTCCATGCAGGGCTAAAAACATCGATTTCGAGGTAAATTTATTTTCTCTGTTTCGCAAAAACCATTTCATCAGCGAATCATACCAAAGTCAAATATTTTCTTCTTTCCTTCCTTCCTCTCGGCTTCTCGTTGCGAAATTTCCTTTAGATTTCCGGGACGATTCTGGCACCGAAGTCCCCAACCGTATGGAACTGGCTCGATGCAAGTCAGTGGCTAGCGTTTAGCAGCGTGGCCGGACTCAACGTGTATGGCACGGGCGCGATTGACGGAAGAGGAAACGGTTGGTGGGATCAATCATGCAGATATCACCCTCAGCTGGTACATTTACAAGCCTCTCAGAATAGCAACTAGTAACTAGAATACCTCTGCCATAGCCTTTTCTGACATTTCTTTCACTTGTTATAATTTTTTTTGCAGAATGGATGTACCAAATTGGCCCCAACTGTAAGTAGAGATTCATTATTGACTTTCCTGATTTCTGAAAAGAAAAGAACAAAGAAAAATCATTGAGGGTCCAGATTTAAATTGGTGCCTTATGTAGTAGGTACCAACTCTAGTAAATGAAGTCTCATTCATTCATTGATTTTTCTTTGGAGTTTTTTTTGAACTGAGTTAAGTCGTTGGATCGTATCCAAAGTTTTTGCATGGTATCAAAGAGATGCTCATTTCATTCCATGTTTCGAAAAAAATAAGTCAAATCCCAAAATGACGGATTTTACAAAAAAAAAAAAAAAGGCTTCACGATAGTAGACCTCAAACGGTTGCTTGAAAGGGAATGCTAAACATTAGTAATATAATTCCGTACCATGAATGAATGAAGGAAGCATGGTAATGTGCACAAAAATTTATTTGGGTCTCCAGACTTGCCCTCTTTGATGCCTTTCGGCTTTGATTTGGGAGAATGGTTCCGCAGCAAAACATCCATTTAGCTCCTCGGTTCTTAGAGGTATAGGGGGCCACTATTTCAGTGAAATTCTGAGAGCAGCTAGTTTGTGCATATATTGTCAAAGGTTAGGTTTGTCTCCAATCCTCCCCCATCCATACCCCCAATGATTGGAGATTAGATGGGTTCTGTTGTTGTTGTGTTGTATAATTTCGTACCACATTGGTTGAGTGCTGATTGAGTGATCACTCAATATAATGGCTAGATTTTTCTCTGCTAATGAATTTGAATTTTAAGTTCGAATAAAAAGTTTCTACCGAGTGATCAGCCGCAAAATTTGAATTTCAAGATCAATGGTTGCTTATTGATGAATTGTTGCCATGTTTTTTTGCATAGGCCTTGAAGTTCATTTCATGCAATGAGAGCAGTCTCAGAAGTGTTCATTTCATCGACAGCCCACAGACTCATGTCCTCATATTGAGTTGCAATGTTTTTGATGTCAACAATGTGACAATCCAATCCCCTGAAAACAGCCCCAACACCGATGGCATTCACATCCAGTTCTCTCACCATCTCACCATCAGTTACACCAACATAGCCTCTGGTAAAAATAACATGTATTCGTTCTGTATTGTCTTCGCACTAGTCTACTTTATCCTACCATACCGAGCAGGGTTTTTTATTCAAAGGGAGGGAAAAAAAATCTTAGGTAGATCGAATTAAAACAGTTCTAACCTGAAATCGTTAGGGCATAAAGTCTGGCATAAACAAACGTAGAGTGGTGTTCGCAGGAGAGAGAAAGATAGAAGGAGAAAGAAATTGATTTGATGTTAATAGAGAGGGAGAGCAGGGCTGAAGGGTACAAAAGAGAAAAAAAATGAGGAAACAGAAGGGCTGGTGAGGAGTTGTGATGTGAAATAGAAAATTAGGCAAATACACAACAAGGGTTAGAAGGGAAATAAAAAATAATGGGAGGGCCACATTGTAAAATTAACAGGGTTTATTTCATTATTTTGTTTGTTTTCTTTTGGTTATATTTTCTTTAAAAATTTAATTAATTTGAGTCAACAGCAGGTGATGATTGTGTTTCTATTGGAGATTTCACCTCTCATCTTAGCATAACCAATGTGAACTGTGGACCTGGTCATGGTATAAGGTTTGCCCCTTTTCCTTTTTGAATTGCTTTGCATATGCATCAGTCAACAAACAAGATATTTGCCATTGGATTCTAGTCCTGTCATGGGGCGTTTGGAATTCATGGCTATGCATAGCTTCGGAAACCCCTTTTATACTTGCCTAGTAACATCCCGTTAATCCTCACTAATTTATACAATATTGACATACACACAAAAAAAAAAAAAAATTTCAAGATCAATAATGAAATAAACCAACAAATATGTACTGGTCATGTGCACATGAAGGTTGGCTACCAAATTTCATATCCCTCGTGGATTTTAATCACCGACTTATCGAAAAGCTCAACCTATTGAAGAGGTAGGTAACTTCATTGGAGTTTTTTTCACGATATATTCTCAACACGCCTCCTCCTGTGTAATACACTCTTAGTCAAAGTATGTGCGAATAGTTAATAATCAGTGACGTTCGAACACATGACTTATTGCTGGTCTAATATCATATTAAATTATTGGCCACCAACTCATTTAAAAGCTCAAACTGTTACATATATGTGAGCAACTTGTTTATTGTTTTTATATATTAAATCCACGACCCTAGAGCAGTAGGGTCCACACAGCTGTGAGTATTTTGTTTCAGTAGCAAATATGGAAACCTAAAACCAATTTTTAGTGTTGTGCTAATCACACTAAATTACTACTAATTGCTTTGTTCACATAATTAATCCACTTTTGTGATCCCCCTCTGCCCATAACAGCATTGGAAGCTTAGGCAAGGATGGCAACTTCGTGCAAGTAGAGAACATCCATGTGAGCAATTCTTTCTTCAAGGGAACAACTAATGGAGCTCGGATCAAGACATGGCAGGTTTGAAGAATGAACTATCTTGTAAAGGGAAAAAATAAATACTTAGTAAAACATAAGAACGCGAAACGGGGCCTAATTTCACACTTTTTTGTCACTTGTAAAAGGTTGGGAAGGGCTACGTTCGGAATGTCACGTTCGAAAACCTTCACTTCGACTCGGTGCAGAACCCGGTGATTATCGATCAAAACTACTGCGATGTTAGGGGTGCGTGCCCGGAACTGGTAATCCAAACAAGAACGATAAAAAGCTAACCTCGTTGATCTTATTTCTCCTGATGAATAGATAACTTATCCGAGGTTTGGACTTTGATGGGGTTATTTATTTATTTTTTTTTAAGACGACCGGAGTTCAAGTGAGCCAGGTCACGTACAGGGGCTTTGATGGGACATCAAGCACCGATGTAGCAATTAATCTCAACTGCAGCCGGGCTGTTCCGTGCACCGGAATTTCTATGGAGTCGATAAATCTCGTTGCAGCCGGTGTTGGAAGGCAAGTCATTGCCGATTGTGGAAATGCTCATGGGAAAGAAACAAGAGTTGTACCTAGCCCCTGTTTGCAGAACTGATACCGACATGATCGTGCGATAGAGAGACGGAATAATTTTTTACGGAATAAAAATCCGTGCTCAAACCGTAGATTCTTCCATGAAATATCTTGGTTTTGGTTGCACTGAAATCATAGGAACAAGGAAAGAACAGCTCAAAATTGGTGTTGTGCTTGATCAGGGTATTCTCTCTTGACTCTAGTCGTTAAACAGTTCGTTCTGATAACAGGGGCCAGGGACTTTTGGAGGCACCGAATTGTTTGTCCATTTCGGACTTTTGGTCCCTGCACTTCTCATTATGTGTGATTGTAAACCAACTAGCTCCTCCAATGCAATGGATATTCCAACTTCGATTCTGATAAGATTCTGATGTGACCAAACCATACCAAAGTGTGCAACAAATGTTATAGCCCTGCACTGCCGTTGTTGTCCTCTTAGCTTTTCAAGAATAATAAGGGAATATCAATATATCTACGTCCCCGTTGTATTATTGGACGTACAACTGGGGACGGAGACAGTAATTGACTTTCAATTTATAAAGTTCTTCCCATTTAAGTATATTTTTAGGACATTGATTTTCGTGCTTCACTTTTGCACGAAGATGCTCCACTTTGTAAATGAAGTCACATTAAAAGTGGAGCGCCTGCTTGTACAAAAATGGAGCGCCAATATCAGGATAAATATTTTTATCCAAACCTTTAAAAAGTTGCCATGACAAAATGATTAGGAGAAAATATGATCTTCTTCTTCTTCTTCTTCTTCTTCTTCTTCCTTTTTGAACTATAGAAAATTAAGAGGAACCAACGACACCCCAGAAGTCACTTCTTGTACAAGAATCAGTGGCCTTTATTCTTCTTCTCTTTTTCTTGTTCTACTTCGTAACAGTGGATTTGCGGAGCTATAACATTCCGAAGGGGAGAAATCTTATCAATGGAAGTGATGAACAAGTACATAACAATAAAGGCACACATGAATGGTGCAGCCCATGAGTCTGATTTTGAGCTCAAGACTGAAACTTTTCCCATATCGCTCAAGTCTGGATCCAACGATATTGTCCTGAGATCCCTTTATCTGTCAATCGATCCTTACAAAATAAACCGCATGAAGAGTCGTCATAGTTCCTCGCAGAATACCAACAGTTTTGCAGTTGGCATTGTTCCCGGTGAGGTGAGTCAATCGTCGCTCCATTTGGTATGGTTTTTGTTCTCGGTTGTCATTTGTCAAAAAATTTGCTTCTTGAGCTGTCCTGGCTACTTTTTCTGAAAAACAACCTACTTTTTGGGTCAGAAAACTTGTTTGTTTTTTGAACTGTCTTGGGTCATATTCCTATTTTTGTTTAACTGTCTTGGGTCATATTTTTGTTTAACTGTCTAGGGTCATATTTTCTGAAAACAATAAGTTCTCGCAACATGAAAACTATGATGGGTTCGTGAAGCTTGGTTTGGTTTGAAAATTAGAGAACCACGTGTATCTTTGTGTCGTGCTTTCTTTTTGTTTTTTGCTTTGATTATTCTTCGTGCGACTGCGTGTGCTGTTTTGGGTTGAAAACACTGAAAAACGGAAGCAAAAAACCAAATGTTTTTCTGCTTATCCTGCAATGGTTTTATGGATATTTTGTTTTGTGAGAGAGTGAGATGTCGAGGAAGGGAGAGGAGAGATGTGAGAGAGAGTGAGTTGGGAACTTTGATTCCCTACACACACATATAGACACACACAAATCACACTTGCACTCTCTCAAATAGCAATTCTTAATACATTAATCCCAAATCAAATAAACTCAACAAATTTCACATTATTCCCAACTTCTTGCATTTACATAAATTTTAAATAGTTTTCGAAAAAAAATTAGGGTCTCTACAGTTTTTCTTAAAGCCCTAGTTGGCAGGTGATTGCCATTGTGCTGAGCCAAAACCGATGGCACACTTGAAAATGTAACCAGTTGAGTTCCTCAGCTGATTTGTTTTGGCTTTTAAACTTGGTTCTTCCATTGCCAGAAAAGGGAGGAAGAACATCAGTGCAGGAACATTTTCAAAGTCGCTCTGAATTACTCCTATAACCTCACCATGCGTGCAAATTAAGGACAAAATCCGATGTACATTCGAACCTGAAAAACTTACCAGAATTTCAGATGAAGAAATCAACAAACCATGGCAATATAACCCTATATTTCTTCATTTTGAAAACCTACTAATTACATTAAAATGCACCATCGGTCTGTCATTAGGCTAGAATACATATCATCTTCCAAAGAAACGGATCGATTACATGGCCAACCCACGAAGTTATACGTAGGCAAGCCACAAACCACCCACAAGGTGCACGGGCAAGCCGCAAAATATACATTTTCTCTTCCTCCCTTCTTCACTCCATTCTTCGTACCAAGTTCAATAAGCACTCCTCGATTATAAATTCCAACAGAGAAGCAGTAATCAGCCCACTGATTATTCGAAAGAGAATGAGAGGCTTTCAGCGCGCTCATTTGCAGCATCCCAGTTGTTAGATACAGTGTTTCGAATCAAAATCCTTATCAGACAACAAACCCGAAATATAAATTATGTCAGCACTGTAAAAATACTCTGGTTCGGGCCCCATCATGTATAAATCTTGTGTCCGTCACATTATAAGCGGAAGTTGCAGTGGAGACATTGTCACATACGTGCAAGGTTTCACTAACTTTCTGGCTTTCATAGTTGAACACCATTAAGCATATACTGCTCCTCCGTTCCCAATTGTTGGTCCCCTTTCAACACTTTTTGATGTTCAAAGAGTTGCCGCTTTTGAAAACTCAATGGACAAAAGATCATTACCTTACGCAGTGTAGTCATAATGTCTCCTTAATAAGTTAATAAGATTGAATTCCCCGAAGAATTTAACAATTGGAGACATAGTGAGGAATTAACTGTGTTTTTAAACTTCTTCCTATATTTAGTCCAACACTATTGTTAGCCCAAAGGTTTTTATGGATACCTTGTTGATTTTGATGATAACAAATATATTTTATTAAAGAAGAAATATAAATTAATATTGTGATATTTGGTACTCATTTGAGTTAATGTTTATTATGTACGATTTGGTTGAAGTACAAATGGACACACTACTACGCCAAATCACTATCTCAATAGTCAAGATAAATTGAAAGGAGGAAGATTAAGGGCAAATCTTCTCCTAACTTAATTGGCTAGAGAATGATTCAAATGAAAGAAATTATTGCTTGCATGATTTTGTGAGATTAAATTTCCAACGGCTAGTGGAAATTCCCATGCACAAGCATTTCAGTGGAAAAATGGAAACTAGATAATTGATTGATTGGAGAATATTGAGGATTGGAAAAGTAGAATATATATTTCTGCATGGGAAACAAGAAAGGAGCTGATTAATTACTTGATTTGTGGAAGGAGCCTATTCTTTCCAACGGTTACTAATCGAGCAACCTTCAACAGTCAAATGGGGCTTCAGTCTTGAAGGATATATATATACACGTGTGTCGAAGGAAGAAATGCGAGATGATCTCTTGAAGAAAAACTGCAGTGAGCTACTCTTGAATATCTGTTAATCATCTCAAAAGCCTTATCTAGAATATCTTATTATACTAGTTTGAGTGTTGTTCTTGAGCATCAATTGTAAAGGGGATTGTACTCCCTTGTTCGTATTCTTGAGAGAATTATCGTTTTGTGAGTGGTTTTGGAGAGAAAATCACTTGAGGGTTAGGTGTTATTACCACCGGAGTCAAAACTAGTTGGGTTAGGTGTGACTAGCACCGGAGTCAAAATTAGTCGGAGCAAGTGGGGATAATTGCTCGTTGTAAAGGTTGTCTAGCACCTGCGAAGCTAGAAGGATTGCAACTATTGGAAATAGCGCAGCAAATCCCCAGTTGGACACTTGGGGAGTGGACTAGGCCGTGAAGTTGCGGACCGAACCACTATAAATCCTCGCATTCGATTCTCTCTTCCCTACTCTCTTTGCTTTCCGTTTTGCATATCAATATTGCATGAGTAGAAAAGAATATCATTGAAATTGGAATTGTAGTCGAATAGATTGCAATTCGTTTTTTAAAATTCCGTTTTATATTTGAGATACCCAATTCAACCCCCCTCTTGGGTTGCTATTTGGATCAACAACTATGAAAATTTGTCCTGATAAAAAGATTAACAAAAAAATTATGATATGATAAGGTCACTGTTAAATGGAAAGAGAAAGGCACTTAGGACTCCCCAAAAGTTACTTGAAGACTGTGTGAGAACTAGTGGCCTTCTTCTTCGTCTACTTGATTCTTCGAAAATCTTCTTCATCTACTTGATAACACTGAATTTTGAAGAGCTAAAACATAGCCAAGGGGAATTCAAACTTTTCAATGGAAGTGATGAACAAGTTCGTAACAATAAAGTCTCACATAAATGGTGCAGCACATGAGTCTGATTTTGAGATCAAGACTGGAACTTTTTCTCTCTCTCAGTCAGTTGAGTCTGGATCGAATGATGTCGTTGTGAAATCTCTTTATCTATCAATGGATCCTTTCCATATAAATCGCATGAAGAGTTATAGTTCCATACAGAATACTAGCAGTTTTGCAGTTGGCATCGTTCCTGGTGAGGTGAGTCGCTCGTCTTTCTGTTTTGGTATGGTTTTTCTTGTTTTCTGTTCTCATTATTCACAATACTTGTTTGGTGAGTTACATTTCTCAATCTGTGTTACCAGAATTCGCTAATACCTTTCCAAATTACAGTCATATGCATGTTCCAACACATAGTGCAACTATGTTCCAAAATCGTAACTTTGCGATTAAAGTGATTCCAAAGAGGAATCACATTTTAAGGCATGTAGCTTACCTCTTTCTTTTTCCTGTTTCTCATACCGGAAGGATCTGCGTTCTAAGTGTCATAGTTCTGAAAAATAACCCAGTTTTGAGAAAACAAAAAAAAGAAGTTTCCACAAAAGTGAAAGTTACATGGAAACAAGGAGTGACTTTCTACTTATCCTGCAATGATTATGTTGATCTGTTGTGACAGGCTATTGATGCCTCCTTTGGTGTGGGGAGAGTTGTGGCTTCTGGACACCCTGGTTTTGCAGAGGGTGACTTGGTTGCTGGATTTATCAGTTGGGGAGAGTACAGTATAGTGAAAGGGGCTAACATGTTGAACAAGTTGGATCTCTTGGGCTTTCCACTCTCCTATCATGTTGGAATACTCGGTAACTTTTTCCCTCCCCATCATCGCTTCAAATAGATCATTTCGTCGCATGTACTTACACTATTAGCATTCAAATAACCAGGAAGAAGCGTAATGATCATATGCCTGTAATCAATTGTATGCCACATAGTAGGTTCTATTATGCTAACCTCTACTCAGAAACTTATAAATTTCTGTAGCTATTTTTTTGGAAATTGGATGCATCGACACAAAATAGGAGCCTCTTTGAAAAAAGTGTAGATAAATACACATTCTTATCATCATTGAGAAGGATTTCAAAAAAGGAAAAAAAAAAAAATCATTGTGAAGGAAATGATCCGCCGAGACATTCATAAACTCATCCACTGTAAGTTTTTAGCCGATAAACCTACTTTAGTTTTAATAGTGCATCACAACGGCGCCCAGTAGGGGACAACCATATTAGAATTGGTTCCTATGGAGATTGTTTGTGTCTAATAACTGCCAAGTACCTTGACATAACAAACTTTTTGTTTTCTTCTTCCTCTCTTGCAGGACTTAGTGGGCTTACAGCTTATGCTGGGTTTTTTGAAGTATGTAAACCAAACAAGGGGGAGAAAGTGTTTGTATCTGCAGCTTCTGGATCTGTTGAGAACTTGGTTGGACAGTATGCAAAATTGTTTGGATGTTACGTTGTCGGCTGCGCTGGGAGCAAACAAAAGGTTCATCTGCTGATATCATACTGCGATTGTAGTTTCAGTATTATCGGTCATAGGAGGTCTGGTGGATATGGGTTTTTGATTTTTAAGAATTGTGAAGAGTTCTTATATGGTTGTGGTTTTGATTGAAATGTAGGTGGAATTGCTGAAAGGGAAGCTTGGTTTTGATAATGCTTTCAACTACAAAGAAGAAACAGATCTGAAGTCTGCTCTCAAAAGGTTTGGTTCTCTGTCTGTCCTCTGAGAATTTTTTTTTTAGAGGTTGGCCTTGTCGTAAGGGTCTGGACAGGGTTTGCTTCCTTCTTGTATCAAGTTCAAAACTTTCTAGTCGCTATCAACTCTTGTAGCGCCGGTCCATACCGATTTTGTCCCAACCTTAATGAGGGCCCGCCATTGGCCGAATGTGAGATTCGTCCCTTGGGAATTAGTCTAAGTGAGCATAAGCTGCCTTTGACAACCTGAGTTGTTGAATGAATCAATGTATTATACACCTAGCTGTGTTTTACAGGTACTTCCCCGATGGCATTGACATATACTTTGACAATGTGGGAGCTGACATGCTTGAAGCAGCAGTTGCCAACATGAACACATGCGGTAGAGTCGCAGCTTGCGGTGTGATATCCAAATACACGGACGCTACAAAACGCGCTGCACCCAACATGCTCGAAGTTTTGATCTAGAGAATAACGATCCGGGGATTCTTAGCTCCTGATCACATGAATTTGTTGGCGGATTTCATTTCAACAGCAGCCGATCACCTTCGTAAAGGCGAAATTCATGTGCTTGAAGATATTTCACAAGGCTTGGAAAGTATCCCGGCTGCTTTTACCGGTCTCTTTCGCGGTGACAATATTGGAAAAACGATTGTTCAGATCACGTATGAGTAAAAACGCTTGTTTTTTTTTTTTTTGGCAGTACCTATCTTTTTTACGCAAATCACCCAGAAGTCCTTTGCGATATGAAGAAATCCAAGGACTTCTAATTTTCATTTTCAACTTTCTTTTTATGCAAGTACCGGCAAAAGCCTGGTTAGCATAGTAAATTAGTACTGCACAGTTTTCTGATAACCCAATAATCCAAGGATCAACACGATTGTCCACTTGCGGAAGGCTCAATTAAAGCTCCATATGACCGAGCACAAGAATTGATAGCACACAATTCAAAGTGGAATCCCAAACCAAAGGTTTTTTCTAACCCCCGGTTGGCAGGTGATTACCATTGTGCCGACCCACAACCAAAGGCATACTGGAAAATGTCAACACAAGTTGAGTTCCTCAGCCTAATTTGTTTTCGCTTCTAAACATTGTTCTTACCCTGCCAGAAAAGGGAGGAAGAACATTAGTGTAGGAACGTTTACAAAGTCACTTCGAATTATATATCCTCAGCATGCATGCAAATTAAGGACAAAATTCGACAACGATACATTTGGACCTGAAAACCTTGATCAGAATTTCAGGTGAAGAGATCAACAAAGCGAAGCATGGCAATATAACCCTATATTTCTTCATTTTGAAAACCTACTAATTACAAAAAAAAATTGCACCGTCGGCCATTAGGCTAGAATACATATCATCTTGCAAAGAAACGGATCGATTACATGGGCAACCCACAAAGTATACATGGGCAAGCCACAAAATATACATATTCTCTTCCTACCTTCGTCACTCCATACTTCGTACCAGTCCAATAAGCAGTAAGCACTCCTCCATTATTAATCCAACAGAGAAGCAGTAACCAGCCCACTGATTATTCAAAAGAAAATGAGAGGTTTTCAACGCACTCATTCGCAGCATCCCAGTTGTTAGAGACAGTGTTTCAAATCAAAATCCTTTTCAGACAACAAACCCGAAATAAGTTTATTCAGCCTTGCAGCCCCAGGCCCGGGTCTCAATTGAGTAATATTTGCAACAGTGTAGTGCAGATGAGTTACGTTTGTAACTCCTTTCTCAAGCCAACTACCAGGGACAAACCCATCATCAATCCGTCCCAAAACCTCAGAATCAATCTTCTGAAGAACCGACTCGTTTCTTCCAAATTTTCTGGCAAACGGGGCATTACTGTCTAACATTCTCTGAAAATCATTGTCAGTGAGGAAATGTGGATGCTGTTGGGGAGGATTATCCCACGATATGAAATGAAGGTCGTGGTTCACAGTGGTGTTTCGAAACTCTTCAGAGTTGCAGATAACCGTGTGGAAATATCCCTCTGGAGATGAGAGGAAGTTGGAATAGTACATTAGGACTATTCTGGGGAGGTTGTCCCAGCCCCATAAGCAGAATTCCATGAAGGGGCGAGAGAGCATCATCCAAGCAGAACCTGAACATATCAATGCAGGGCCTATAATTAGATCTTTGTTACGAAGTTCAAATATTATACTTTCCGCATCCTTCCAAATGAATAAATGAAGTAAGCAAAACGGATTGTGCTAATTCACAACCAATTTGACTTTAACCTACATAGTAAGAAAAAATAGTTCACATCACAGTCAACTCGAAAGCAAGTCGTGGAGCCGGAGTCATCCCAGCCAATCAAAATGACAACTTTGTGTTTGCGTAAAAGTTTACCGGGAAGTGAGTTCGATCCAGAGCAACTAGTATTCCATGATTACATGGACTCCCAATGGACAGGTAATAAAATTTGAGGTAAGGTCAGCTATAGAGGAATCCTTGAGAACATTGAGCACGCACTTGGTGTGCTACCACAACTTTCGGGGCTAGTTGCCATTCCCATCGTTCATCATGTCAGCTAATGAGAAATTAGATGAAGTTGGAAGGTCTAATCTACTAACAAAGAACACCTGGGTTTGGTTCATCTACGCATGTTGTATGTTCTTCTTGTCTAGGTGCAAACGAAGAATAAAAGGGTTAGCACTTCTACTGGTCACCAGCAGATTTAAGCAACATACAACACTGAAACTTTTTTCATATGCGAATGCAGTACTCAAAAGTTTACAAATAATGGAATATCAGCAGCATACAGACGTGAATTGATAACCAAAGGAAAATCTACATATTTTGTCAAACTTAATAAGTCCAAACTGTTTATTTTTTTGCAAGATCTTTAGACATGAAATTGGTTCCCAGGCTTTTCCTAGCATCCAGATGCTATCTGTGAATCAACTATTCTATTATGGCTATCTATAAATCAGCTCCACGTACCTCTTCTGCATTAGGTTGCAGTTAGATTCCTTGCCTTAGAATGTATGGAATGACTTCAACCGTGCAATGACTGAGCCTTAAACTTGTATTTACATATCTCCACCTAATGTAAGAGACCAGAGTTTTTTCTCCCAAATTTTTACCCCAGTTTTCACCCATGTGCTTTACAACTATTCCATCTCTGCCCCTGTTACACACCATAATTGTATGACACCTGTTTTTGTGGGCCATAGCAACAAAAGCCTGAATTCAATTGGGATGCTTTTAAACGACTTAAGGTTCGGCGGCACTTTGATAACACATAAAAAAGTTCGGCGCTTTGATCACACACACAAAAGTTTGGCGGCGCCGATATAAACTAATTTAGTACTGTGACGATGGAAATAGGCACATTATTTAGGTATCACAGAGTATGGATATCAATTACTATAAATAAAAGAGAGGGAGTTGATGATTTCCTGCAAAGAGTTAAAAGTATTATCCTATTCCCTTAAATGAAGTGGGAAATGTAGGCATCAATAGATTCGTAATCCAATATTAAACTATCATAGTAATACTTGGACTGCCATGTTTAATTAACCTAAAAGTGATAAGGTTTGTGGGCCCATACCATTAAACTTAAACTACAACATCAAATTTTGTAGAACAATACATCATTATCAAGAAATCAATTTGGAAGCAATGCACATTGATAATGAAGGAAATTCAAAATACAAAAATAAGAGTCCAGCCTTGTGGGATCCAACATTAATAGATAGATGCCACATGAAAATTCATACAAAAGTGTTTGAGGCACCGCATTAGTAATTGAGAAAATCGGAGCACCTAAAAACATTTGTCAGGTTCAGTGTGAAAACGAATATGACAAATATGATCACCGAAGCTGATTGAGGGAATGAACCTTATTAATCAACAAAGATAATGATACTTTTTTTACAAAATGAAAAAAAAAAAAAAAAAAACTGATATTGAAATTGAAATTGAACAGTATATGGTGACCGGTATTGATAACTGGCATTTTGATAGCAATGGAAGAAATGAAAGCATTTAGGTGACTTACAAGTGGATAACACATGATTTTCCAAAAACGGTTAAACGGTTCATCCAAATATGTATCCTATGCTCTTACATCTAACTATCAATATCAAATTATAAAGCCCAAATCTGTTCATTTAATGTTTTCCTATCTTAATGCAGCCTCAAGAATTACCCTCGAGTCGTCCATGCAACCCTTTACATAATTATAAATCTATGTTGGGTGAATCAGCCGAGTGGCTCAAGGCACTGTAGAATCCGGCTGATAACTGTTCTTAGGGTTGGATATGGCAGTTTGGCCAACTGAACTCTAATAGTCCAATACATGTTAAAATGCACATGCTACAGGCAAAGCAATATAACCGCTGAACAAAATCATCCCAGGTTGCTATTTATTGGAATAAGTGATAACCCAATATGAAGAAACTGGCACCGTAACTCGGTTTTAAGCTTCTAAATATGAAGAATTGGCACCATAAAGAAGCCCACACTTCCTTGTATTACAGATGGTTATTTATTTCATAGCAAAACACTACAGATTAGCTTTTCCAGACATACTCCTAACCCACTGATTCCAACATTACCCATTCAACTGCCCCATTTACGACTAAAGGATAATCCTCAAAAACAGCATTCACTTATTTGAAAGGATGACCTCATGTGGAATGGGACTCTGATTAGACAGAACTTTGATTAGCCGAAACAAAAGCTAATAAACTGCTTACCTGTGAAAAGCTTATATGCAGAAGGTACACTCCTTTTTTCTGATACCCAAAATACATCTGATTTCTTCAAGCTATACAACCCTGGATCAATGATAACAGGTCTGGCTCTCTGTGCTCTAGCAATAAAATGAACTTTTGTAAGCAACTATGCTGTTTTCCAATTAAAACCTTTCAATATGCAACAATCTCTTTTATCAAGGGAAGTAGATGAGCAACATACTCCTTCCAACCAATGTCGCTTGTATGCTCAATGAAATTAAGGTTTCTTGGGATAGTGGACAAGGTGTGAAGCATATCTGTACAGCAAATTGCAAGTGACAAAGCAAAAACATCAAAACGCGAACATGGAGCAATTGCACAATTTTAGAAAAACAAACAATGAGAAGGACTGAAGAGATGGTCAGTCAACTAGAAACAATTCAGGTTCAGAGATTAGTGCATGGTTGAGGATCCTTGGAAATCTGATACAGGTAATCGAAATGCCAAATTTTCTCCATTTTCTGCCACCACCAGGTTGGATGCTCGTGATTGATATTGTAATTTTGAAGAACCTTTAGAAGGTGAAAAGCAATGAGGGTTATACTTCCTAGTAATGTAAGATATATAACAGTATAACACCCTTCTTATTTTTGTCAAAAGTCAAAAACCTAAACTTTAATACCCACTACATTACTTTTATGATATATCGTCTACAAGCATAGAGCTGAATAAAAGGTTTAGGCCCATCAATAGAAGCCCTGAAAAAACCCAGGGCTAGCCTAGTTGGCCACCGTTGTGCACTCTCAGCTAACGGAGTTCAAAAGGTCAAATCTGTCGAAGATAAGAATTGATAATCATGTCTCCTTCACGAGGATTGGTTCTTTCTTTGTATATTCTTTCCCCAAAATGGGACTCTTTCTTGGGGTGCTGTCTATTGGGCTTAGTTTAGCAGTTTAGCTGTTGCAAACTTGCTGACTCTGTGATGATATAGTGCCCCTTTATTGTAGTCCTCTTGATATATGAATGTAATTATCCACTGCTTGGTTTAAAGATAACAATTTCATTCCAATTGAGAAGAAGCAGACACCAATACCCCATCCCAGTTTTTCATCTGGAAAACCAAAAACCAAAACTCCTACTCCTGTATCATACCCAATATAAAGTAACCTAATTCAGCAAATGAATATGCACATAGAACAAGCCCATGCTCAATGGGTCCGGACTCCAGATTAACACGGAGGAGTTATATAGTTCCATCGTTAGAGTAATCCACCTGATTAATTGACCGGGTTACAGATTACTGATATCACATCTCAAGATGTTGTCCATCTCATGTTTTGCAGTATCAGTTATCCAATTAAAATATAACTCCACCACCAATGGTTGCATTCGAACGTTGACAGTATAATTTCTTGGAAATGTATAATTTAATCTCCTACCTATTTCAGCCAATCAAACAAGAATCTAAACCATAAACCCAACTATTACTATCCTACTATACTAACTACCAATATACTTCAAACACAATTGGTAGCCAAAAACATAGTATCAAAACCAATTGATGAACAGGAAAAAAAAAAAAAAGAGAAGAGAAACTAAAATATCAAAATCATACCATCTTGGGTCACCAAGGGATAATCAGAAGCACTCAAATTGATGAACCAATCCCACTCCCCACCCTCCTTCAGCAAAATCGCGGCCGCGTGCAGCGTATTGCTAACCATAGTGGGCCCTCTATAAGTAACCAAATTGGATTTCACCACCACTCTCACATTCCCAACTCTCCCAAACACCTCCTCATTCTTGACAAAACTAACCAACTCCAACCTCTCCTCTACTGAGGCCTCAAGGTCCAGATGCACAACATACTGATTCAAAGGGTGGTAAAGGGCTTTCAAAGTCCTTTTCAAGCTCTCGCAATCCCCTTTGGACCCAGAGATTAGGTAAGCCAACCTTGGGATGGGATTGGTTCCTGTTGGGGATATATTAATCTTGGATTCCACAAATAAAGGAGCTTGTTTTTGGGTTCTAATGGGTGTTTGGCGAAATGGGTTGGAAGGGGTGAAGAGAGAGAGGATGATTAGGAGGGTGGATGTGAGGAGAGAGAAAACTAGGGGGAGGAACCAGTTCCTCTTCTTCTGCTGTGCCTTGGTAGTACTACCATCCATTTCAGCAGTTCAAGAAATGTTCAGAGAGAAGAAAGAGAAGAGAGAGAGAGAGAGAGAGAGCGCTATGAAGTGGGCTGATGAGAGAGAGGGTTTCAAGAGTGGTGGCGGAGGACATGGAAAGGTGCGGCGGTGCGGTGGTGTACCACCGGATTACTAGTTTATCAAAAGAAAAAGGGAAAAAAAAATCTAGCAATGGGTGGTACTGGTACCTACTTGTGATAATTGTGGAGTTAATGAGTGGATGGGACTGTGTGTGTGATAATTGTGGAGTTAAGAAGAAAGACTTGTCAAAGAATGTGGTTTGATGAGTAGTCTTCCTACTTTTCCACCCAATGGTCCCACCAAAGGAACAATTTGCAGAGTTTTCCTCCGCGTTGCGTTGGGATTAGCCTCCGCGTAGTGATCCACTCCGTTCTTTCCTTCACATATTGGTGTGAGGCTCAAGATGATATATGTGAGCTCCATTCCAACGTGATGAAAAAATGATCTAGGAACGTGACAGTGGCCCTGGATACCTCCGGCTCAATTTTCGAGGATTATTTATTATATTCAGTATTTCATTTTTCGTTTTGCATTATTTTGAATTGCAGCTGTTTGGAAGTAAGTTTCAGAATGAATTTAAGAAAATTTTTTTTGCCAAAACTTAAATTATGAAGTCACAATTTGGGAATCAATCTAATAGAAGTTTTTGCATTTTCATTTTGTCTACGGACAGAAAAACTAAATTATCCTTATATTCTCGTGAAATTACTTTTCTTGAAATTACTAACCAAAGGCAATATAGTCCAAAAAATAACTTATGCTTCACACCTATTATTCAAACACGTGGATAACTTTTCAAGAAGTCTTATAAATCAAACTATTCTTAAAATACCCTTGATATTTCAATCAGCAGTCAGACCATTCCAAAGTTCGACTAGGTATTTTATCTAAAATGGTTTTTTTTTTTCGAAAAATCAAATAGAAATTCATTAATGACTGAAATGATTACAACCTAAAATAGTTGTTTGTTAGTCTCTTCGTATATACTTTGACGTTCATAAAAAGAAAGTATCAACTCTTAAGCCTCCTTCAAGTTAAAAAAAGGAGTTAGACTTGACTAATAAATCTTCCGGTATCCCGTTCGGACAAATAAATCAAAGTGGCTTATTTTTTGTCCTTATTCAAATTTTTTTCGTATCGCGTGACTTATTTTCAATTTTTTGGGGATTATTGCATCCTCACGACAAGAGGAATCTAAAAAGTAAAAAATTTTGACCGAAATTCAATTTTTTTTGAATAAAGACAAAAAAATTGGCTTATTGAAATTTTTTCGTCTTTATTCAAAAAAAATTGGATTTCGGTCAAAATTTTTTACTTTTTAGATTCCTCCTGTCGTGAGGATGCAATAATCCCCAAAAAAATTGAAAATAAGCCACACGATACTAAAAAAATTTGAATAAAGACAAAAAATAAGCCACTTTGGCTTATTTGTCCGAACGGGGTAAAGTTAAGATGTAGAAAGTTTATAGGAGTATATGTACACAACTTTAGAACACAACTAGATTACCCCCAAAAAAAACTTTAAAACACAACTCCAGTCACACTTGTGTTCAAAACTATTCGATTTATATGGATCCATGTGCATTGTACGGTAACGGTGTCTAACGTTGTTTCTAAAGTTGTGTGTAGCATTTTTCAGAGTTACTAAATAAGTGAATACAGAGAAGTCAAAATTGCGTATAGAAAGGGGGAAAAAGTAAAGAAAATATGATACGCTACTTATGTGGTACAAATATGATATGAAAATGAAAGTGACTTTTGGGCCTTTATGCGGGAGATATTTTTGGGTGCCGAGTGGGTATATATCAAAGATTTTTTTAGTGTCGGGTGGGTACCACATGGTGTTCGGAACATTCGAGCCATCCGATACACTTTAGGATGGCTTAGATTAAAAGAGAGAAAAATAAGAGAGGTAAGAGGAGAGAGAATATTTTAATTTGAGTCGTACAAAAGTGCATCGAACGGCTCGGAAGTGCCGAGCGGGCACCATGTGAGATATCCGAGATATTTTTGGGTGCCGGGTGGGTATATCTCACGTGGAGCCCGATCGGCACTTCCGAGCGGTTCGATGCACTTTTGTATGACTCAAATTAAAACATTCTCTCTCCTTTTTCTCTCTTTTAATCCGAGCTATTAAAAAGTGTATTGGACGGCTCACATATTCTGAGCGGGCACGACGTGAGATATACCCAGCCTGACCCCCAAAAATATCTCCCGGATAAAGGCCCAAAAGTCACTTTCATTTTCATGTCATATTTCTACCATATATAAGTAGCCTATCATATAAAGGTAATATTTTAATATATTTTTTGAACTCCTTATGGTAGAACCCCCTGAGCAATATAGATTCTAGAAGCTGATGTTTTTCACAGTAGGCATGTGTGCCTATGTATTTTAAGTCTAGTGATTTGTGGAGTTGTGCCCTTGTTTTGAGGTATCAATTATAAATTATGGTATAAAGATCCGTAAGCAGTGTTTCAGGTGCATTAGTTCCTTATTTTTTTTAATTTTACCAGCGGATGCCCGTCAAAATATAACATAATCTCAACTTAAATAAATTATTTATTTTATTTGACTTCTATACACGATAAACCTAATTCCCACAAGCAACCAATTATCATTTTATGATATTTTTCTATTTGATCATTAAAGACAATATTTACATAGAGATATATTACTTAAAAAAATAAAGATAGAGGCTAGAAATTTAACAGGAAGTGATCTAACGTTTATAGAGATTGTTTTCGCTTACATATGGACATTATTGAGCCAGTTGGGTAGTTTCACTCTACAAATTCAGAATTTTTTTTTACCGATATCCGTTAGAACTGATTTTTTATGGTACCCCATAAAAGATTATTTTAAAATTTATGAATACTTTTCTATATTTTTGTGAGACTCATCGTGAGCCCCACACTCATGCGGTATAAATATGCAATAAAAATGTGCAGTAAGAGAAGATTTTTTGTATAATTATTTAGAATGATTGCTTGCAGAAGTCTTGGTTTTTAGTCCTTTTGGAAAGTAAAGGACACGTCGCATGACGAGCGAATTGGGCAAAGGTTAAGAGAAGTGAAGGACACGTCCAGGGAATGCTGCCAAGCATCCGTTTGGCAGCGGCGCCAAACAGTTCATCCGGTCGTTTATCTCTGGTAATCAACGGTTCGGATCTTAATTTGAGCGACGAATAAGTCAAATTTTTATGCATTCGAATTAAATCCAAGCATCCGTGCCGAGATGAATTGTCGGATGGGACGCTTAGCATTCTCCCATTAGATGCCCGAAGTCAGCAGGTCCATGTGATTGATCCACCCACCCACCGTTAACACGTGTTGGATATCATCTGGAAACCATTCCCACCTTTGGAGGGAAAAAAAAAAATATTAAACGATTCAATTTACCCCACAAAAACCAATTCATTGCCGGTGGGTAGTAAGCAGCTCTATTTTGCTTTACTGCAACATCTTTGGGAAAATGACCGGTCAGCGACGTGGGCCGGAGTCCCCAAACCATGGGCTCCAGTTTTAAAAGTACCCCTGCCATGGCAAAGAGGTACAATATTCACGTGGTGTGTCAACTTGAAATGTTGATTTTACTCTCGTTTATATACAATTTAAAATCCTCACTTTCTCAATTTTTTCCCTCAATTCTCTTTTGTCTCCCCTCCCTCTCTATAGCAACGGCCAGACTCGCACCCCCCGCCGCCCTCTCTCTCTCTCTCTCTCTCTCTCACACACATACACATAATTCTGTTTTGTTCTACCCTTCTGCAGACAAAATCCATTTTTGTGCCCAAGTTGAAGATGGGTTTCGATTGTATGTTTTGTTTGCACTCCTTTGTTTATGTTTAACCTTATTTAGCAAATAAATTGACGGAATTGAGCCTAAACCAATTGTTGGACATTGAACTCAAGTTTTTTGGAATATTTTGTCTTCATTTTTTTTAACAAGACAGGTGGAATAATAAAATTTCATCTCGGAGAATGTTGGGCAACCTAAAACATGACATGATCTGTTGCAATAATATATATGGTCCAAACATATTTTGGATGGAGTCTGATTTAAATATTAACTTGGTTTTTTGAGAATGTTGAATGTTATCTCAACCAACTTTTCACATAGTTGAGAGAAAACATGACTTGTTCTGGTGCAATAATATATACGGTCCAAACGTATATTCAATGGAGTCTGATTCAAATATTAACTTTCACACTTCATTGTTGACGGAAAACATGACTTGTTCTGGTGCAATAATACATATGGTCCAAACGTATATTCAATGGAGTCTGATTCAAATATTAACTTCCACACTTCATTATTGATGGAAAACATGACTTGTTCTGGTGCAATAATACATATGGTTCAAACATATATTCAATGGAGTCTGATTCAAATATTAACTTGTTCTTTTGAACATGGCTTGTTCTGGTACAATAATACATATGGTCCAAATATATAATCAATCGAGACAATTCAAATATTGACTTGGTCGTTTGAGAATGTTAAATGTTGGCTCAACCAACTTTTCACACTTCATAGTTGACGGTAAACATGACTTGGTCTATTGCAATAATAAATATGGTCCAAGCATATATTGGATGTAGTCTAATTCAAATATTAACGTGGTCTTTTGACCTCGGAGAATGTTGGCTCAACCAACTTTTTACACTTCATAGTTAGCGGAAAAAAAGAAAAAAAAAAAAAAACTAGGTCTGGTGAAATTATTAATAGGGTCCAAATATATAGTAGATGAAGTTTGATTCAAATATTAACTAGGTTGTTTGACCTCGGAGAATGTTGACTCACCCAATGTTGTTTGATTCATAAGGGGCACGATTGAATGAACACCTTTCCTCATAACTTCGGCCCTCTTTCTCTCTAAACCTCCATATCCTCCCACCTCTCACAACCCTAACCATGAAAATAACCCCTGAATCCCCTCAATCTCAACCAATCTCTCAATGGATCTTCAATATCTCCAAGGATTTCAATGGGTTTACATTCAAGAATAAGGTTCTCTCTCTCCCTCTCCCTCTCTCTCTCCCAATTTCGAAATTACCATGTCTCACACAAAATTTCACCTATTTCCACACCAATCTTCCATCTAAACCCCAATTTCTAACACTCCTACATCCACAATCCATATGTACAAGGCCAAAATCACTCACCCCTTTTGAAATTCAAAAATCCCAAGAACACTGTGGATTAAAATGGCTGCATGATTTCCCAATCTCGATCGCGAGATTGGTTTCCTTTATGAGTGACGAAAAGAAAAATCCAAGAACACCGCGGATTGAAATGGGTCCACAAAGAAACAAATCCGAATTCGAAACCAACACGTTGTTGATTTCAACACCCAGTTTTGAGGAGATTTGGAGGAGGGAGGAGGGACAAAATGAGTCTTCTCTAGTCATGGTTATCCTGTTATGGGTATTATTTTATCAGATACCATGTACAAGTAAATTGGAAACTCAAAAGCTTCCGTATACCGCCTGCAGGTGATTCTGTGATTCTCCCAACATCTTTTTATTCCCCCTCCCCATGGAGTAGGTACGCACTGCCGAACCACGCATATCTCGTGCTCTTATGGTTGCTCATGGTTGATCGACTGTTTCATCTTGTGTACAAGCACAGCAAATGACCAAGTCCCGTTCCACATTTTATCGCCATACCCTGGTCTTGCGATTTATGTCTTAAACTAGTTGGGGATTCTTATCAAAGGAATTTGACCAAAAACGGTAGGAGGTTTCGTTATCAAGGACTAGTGAAACTAGAGTGCGAAAAGCTTCCGAAAGCTAACTGTTATTCGCCAATAAGTCCTCTTCCCCATTAAACCGAAAAAAGTGACGATTTCCGGCCGGTGACGATGCCTGAGTTTGATTTCAATCCATAGCTATGAAAATCTCATGCAGAACAGATTCCATTCAACTACTTCATTGGAGGGGTAAGCCACAAAAAAAGTTCAAAGCCATGAATACGAAATTAAAGAACCAAAAATCAAAGGATAAGGACAACTAACACAGTACTTTATGAAGCTGTCACAATTCCGCATCCAACATCACGGTAGCAAAACGATTTTCACAAGCTAATTTGACAAGAACAACTGGAAAAATCCAAAACAAACCAGATACTACGGGATTGCAATCTAAGAGGTCCTTGAGCCCTTCACATCATCAAAATTTTCTTAAAACCTACAGCTCTTGCTTAGTGTCATGGTGCAATACTTACTGTCCAGTTTCTGTGTCGATTGGAACAATGCGTGTTCACCTTCTCCAAAACTTTCGCAATGTTCAGAAAATAATCCAACAGTTTCAGCTCATCTTTCTGCCCTTCAAAGAACTTAAACTCTATCTCCTTGAGGTGAAAGAGCAAACAAGAAGGCACGCTTTGAGGTGGACTCCAACACTGTACAAGCTCTCGACGAAAAGGTTCACCGGAATGTACCTGATTACCGAATCAATTAGAAATGTCACAACTGCATTGCTACTCACATAACTATAAAAAGAAAGCATACCGCTCCACTCACCTCGCCAAACACAAGGGCCCCTAGACATGGCGGGTTCTCTAGCAACTCTGGCAACAATGTCCATACCACAGTATCATCCCCGGTTGCACCCATAGATTTTAATATCGGCCGGTACGAACCGTATCGGCCGGTTCGTACCGGAATTTGAGGGGTCCGGTTCGGATATTGGCCGATATAACGGGGAGCCTCTGAATCACAGGCGAACCGGCCGGAAACCGGTACGTATCGGTCTGTAACGGATTTAGTGGGCCGGTTCGGCCGGTTCGTCTCGGGAAGGGAAAAAAAATCAGAATTTGAGGAAGAAGAAGAAAACATTTCGGCAAGAAATAAAAAAAAAACAGAATTTCAGGAAGGGGAAAATCACCTCTTATTCGGTCATTTGCCTTCTTCAATGCCGTCCTTTTCGTCGTCGTTATCGTCATCGCCGTCGCCGTCGTGGCTGCATTCATCGTCCCCTCTCTCTCTCTCTCTCTCTCAGACGCCGTTCTTGCCATTTCTGCCCTCCCTAATCCCCCATCTTCATCTCCTCTTCGTACATGCACAGAACGGGAAAAAATGGGAAATAGAGCGAGGAGAAAAATTATGGCCGGAGTTATCATTTAAGTAGAGAGAGAGAGAGAGAGAGAGAGAGAGAGAGAGAGAAGTACCGTTGCCGTCGTCGCCGGTGTGGATCTGTCGTTCGAAATTTGCCGATCGTCCATGGGTGTCAATCGTCCATGGGGGAAAGTGGGTGGCCGGTTTTGTAGTCAGTGGTTTTGTACGTAATCAGAGTGAGAGAGAGAGATGGGGTTGGGTACAAAACAGTGTGCAACAAAAACTGTGGGCCGGTTACCTTTAATAAAATCTTACCCTTTTATTTGTTTTTTTTTACTCCATTTGGTTGTGTACAAAATTAAATGTTCAATAACTAAAATAGATAATAAAACAATTTAAGAACACAATATTTATTTATTTATTTATTAAATTATTAAAATAATTAAATTATTAGTAAACAAATTATTATTACTTAATTGTGATAAAGTAATTAATTTTATTGGAATGTGTAATAATATATTCAAATTGCTACCCATTTTCCTGAGCGCGAGACATTTCCTTGAGTCCTCATTCACAAACCCACTAAACTTCAAATTCATTTAAAGTAGATATAAGTTTTGTAACTTGCCAATGTGAAACTAGAGAAAAACACCATATTTTACAAATACACTCTAAAGTTCCAACAGAAACTAGAAGTGGCTAGCGATTATGTAATCTAAAACCTCTATGTTTCGTCTTACTTTTGCTGTTTATGTCAATTATATCGAAACTCATAATGTTGCATTTTTCTCATATTTGTAAACTCTTATTGACTTGCGGGTTTTGATAAATTATCGGATATTTCACATGAAGAGAATGGGCTATTACATGTCTTAAATTAATTAAAATGTGATAATTTAAGCCAATGTTGGGGGCAAAAGCCGCAAAAGTATATTTTTCAAGTTTTATACATGTTGCTGATGATTTTTAAAAATTCACGACCGCGACACCCGATTCCCGCGACGTATCACCGATACGTCCCGATACCGATATACCGAGACCGATACCGCGACCAAGCTCCAAGTAAGTCATGCAATGAAACTTTGGCATTTGGCAATTTGCAGTGTACATAACCTTCAAACATGAATACTTTACTTGGTCAACTACTATAGAATGACCTGGAAAATTTAACTAGCAGATTATACATACAAGCGCGGTAGACTAGTCGAGATTTTGTAAGCTGTTAGATATGATCGAAAATAGATCAGAATAAGCATTGATTTTCCAACAAATATATAGAGATAATCCCTTCAATGGTAGTTGCCTTTAAAGTTTAAACGGTGAAAAATTCACTTGCATGAGATTTGTAATCAAATTCTATGACTCATCTGGCCAATAAAAGGAAATACTGATTTGCATAAAATTTCGACAACCGGGGTCTTTTGGTATCCAAAATTTTCACTAAAACTGGAGGAAAAAGGTGTAGATGCAATTAAGAATGCTGCAGTATGCGTTGTACCTCGACTGAATTTGGTCCACCCGTTTTTTACTTCCGGGTAAAATTCTCTGTACGTATTTTACTCTGAATGTGTAGATTTCTTTTATATATGGGCAATATTGAGCAGTTGATCATTTTCACCCTACGAATTCTAAAAAATACTTACTAATATTCGTAAGAGTTGAAAATTATTTTAAAATTTATGAGTATTTTTATGTATTTTTGTAGAACTTGGCGTGAGCCCTACACTCGTGTGGTATAAATGTGCAATAAAAGTAGACTTTTGGTATAATTATTTTGAATAATTGCTTGCAGAAGAAGTCTTGGCTTGGTCCTTTTGGAAAGTAAAGGACACGTCGCATGACGTGCAAATTGGGCGAAGGGTTGGAAAGTAAAGGACACGTCGCATGACGTGCAAATTGGGCAAAGGGTTAAGAGAAGTGAAGGACACGTCGCACGATGTAGAAAATGTCTTAATAAGCTAAATAGCTTCTTTTCTTTTCTTTTTTGCATTTTTTAGTTTTTCATCAATTTATTTTGAATTCTTGCTCATCATAATGAGAGTAATCTAAAAAATAAAATATTATGATCAAAATTCATTTTTTTTGAATAAAATTTTTTTTGGCTTATTGACTTTTTTTCGTCTTTATTCAAAAAAATTAAGTTTCAATCGTATTTTTTTACTTTTTAAACTCCTTTCGTCATGACAAAGTAATATTTCATAAAAAATTGACGAAAAATTAATTGCGAATTTAGAGAACCAAAAATCAAGGGATAAGGACAACTAACACAGTATTTCACAAAGGGATAAGGACAACTAACACAGTATTTCACAAATCTGTCACAATTCCACATCCCAACATCATGGCAGGAAAACGATTTTCACAAGCTAATTTGACAAGAACAACCGGAAATACCCAAAACAAACCAAATATTACGGGATTGCAATCTGAGAGGTCCTTGAGCCCTTCACATCATCAACATTTTCTTAAAACCTTCAGCTCTTGCTCAATGACATGGTGTAAAATTTATGGTCCAGTTTCTGTGTCGATTGGAATAACGCATGTTTCTGTGTCGATTGGAATAACGAATGTTCACCTTCTCCAAAACTTTTGCGTTGTTCAGAAAATAATCCAACAGTTTCAGCTCATCTTTCTGCCCTTCAAAGTACTTAAACTCTATCTCCTTGAGGTGAAAGAGCAAACAAGAAGGCACGCTTTGAGGTGGATTCCAACACCGTACAAGCTCTCGACCAAAAGGTCTTGGTGCACCGGAATGTATCTGATTACAGAATCAATTAGAAATGTCAGAATTGCATTGCTACTCACATAACTATAAAAGAAAGCATACCGCGCTCTACGTACCCCCCCAAACACAAGGGCCCCAAGACGTGGCGAGTTTTCTAGCAACTCTGGCAACAGTGCCCATACCACAGTATCATTCCCGGTTGGAGCAACCTCCAAGTCAGTCATGCAATGGAACTTTGGCATTTGGCAATTTGGAGTGTACATAACCTTCAAACAGGAATACTTTACTTGGTCAACTAATATAAAATGACCTGGAAAATTTAACTAGTAAACGATACATACAAGCACGGTAGACTAGTCGAGATTTTGTAAGTTAGAAATGAAAATAGATAAGAATAAGCTCAGCTCATATACCTCCATGAATTCACTAGATAAGTATAAATGTTGTACGTTGGATAACCCCTTGAGAAAATCACTTACAGCTTCAGAATAATCTGACTCAAATTGGTCGGTGGTTTGAAAAATAGAAATACGAGCTTCAGCCAGATGACTTAAGCTTTGTAATGAATAACCTTCTGCAACATTATCCACGATGTCAAGGAACCGAAGAGATGGGGTCTCAAGCACAATCTTATAGGAGTGCTCGGGAAAATCCATAATTCGCCAGTAATTGATATACAAATAAGACATAGCCAAACTTGTGAGCACAGGTGCCGAAATCTTTACAACACGTACATCTATCCCAACACATTCTCTCAAACTCAATTTGTCAAGCACAGGGCAACCACTGATAAGCCTATCGATTGACTCATCATCTGAAAATTCGACACTATGAAGATGGAGAATTTTAAGATTCGGTAGATGAACCGAAGCTGGTACATTCATAACAAAATTGGCACCCAATTTTAGTACCACCAATGTTCCACAAGAGAAGAGGTCCTGAGGTAGCTCTGTAGAATGCCCCATGGGAATGGAGATATGAAGTTCTTGAACACTAGACAATAAGGCGGCAGCAATCCATGCATTAACACGTGACAGATCATAACTCTGAGTGCACTTGAGATGGAACTTATTTAACCGTGAGACTCTATGCAGTAGCACCACTCGATCAATGAAACTCGTGAAACTTGTTTGCAGAGACGGAGTTCTATCACGCTTGTGAGGATTTAGCAATAATGTATCATCAAAGTCCACACAGTCGTATGATGTCCAAGATTGCTTCCACTTGGTTGACAAGATACAAGTTGCCACAGCATTTTTTGTGGAAAGAAATGAAAGGATGTGGCTGATAAGGTTGCATGGCAAGTTGCTGATCCTGTCTTCACATTTCTTGACACTCAGATCCTTGGAACGCTTGTGGATTTTTGAGGTTGAACGCATGACTTCTCCCACTATTTTAACCAATAAAATACACTAGCAAAGTAGGTACAGTGAAGAACATATACAGATTAAGATAACAAAAAAGAGTAAGAAAAAAACTTTTCAGTACGACACGGAAGATAGGTTGTCCGAGTTGATGGGTTTTGTTTTGCTGATGAATTTGTTGAAGTAAAAGAAAATTTGAAGTAAAGAAGTTTGAGTCAAATAAGTGGAAAGCAGTTAATTTCATAACCATTAAGGTTGGCTCAAAATCAGGTCCCCTAGACCCAACATCCAGACCTGCAAAAATCCCCAGTGTTCTTATTTCTTGGTGTTGGAGTTAGCCAACATCCTTCTACAGAAGGATCCTGTATCCAAATCCCTATTCTTCCATGCTAAGAAGTACGAGATATGTCAACGGGCCTCACATATCCCTATGCAATACGTCTGCGTCACAGAGGTGGTCTATCACTACCAAATATGTGTACACTTAGTTTATTACTCCCTCCATCCCATTTTCATTGTCCAATATTCTGTTTGTCTCTTTTATGTCTTTTGCCTATATCTTTTAGTGTGGATCTTGAAAAATATGCAATATGGATCTTATTTGATAGATCTCGATTAGCCTATAGTACAAAGTTTTCAAAATTACGAAAAACATTATAGATTGAAAGCTATAAGTAATTAAAAAATGACATGCAATTCAAAAATGGGCAATGAAAATGGGACGGAGAAAGTACAATATTTTAGTCGGGACAAGTTTAGGGCAAGTTGCAAACACGTTAGGTTGTCATATTTATACGTTGGACATAGTTATGATTGCAGTGGCAGCCTAAATCTTAAATATCTTAAACTTCTTTGTTTCCAATAAACTTGTTCACCGGGCTTAGAGTCTTTTATCTTTCTAAAACCGGTGTCAACCCCAGATAAAGGAGGACGGTCGCGTGGTAGGTAGCTAACAGCAGGCACGTAAAAGCCCCATTAGATCTTTATGACACAAATCCCCAATTGATTGGGACACAAAGGCTCGGTTTGATTTGGTTTGGTTTGGTTTGTAAGCTTGCTCATCGAGCAAATGATCGGAATATGAAAACAGTGGCTTAGCCATCGAGGATTCATCCAATAAAAGGGGCACAGCTAGCTATTGGGATTCAGTTGAATGCTAATAAATCGAAAGCACAGAGATAATAAGACAGCAAGAGACGGATGGGGGAACTAACTAGAAGAGAAGATTGTGAAACTCTAGTGACCTTAACGACGGCAGCGGCAACAAAGATCTGGTGGATTGACCATTGGTAACCGGAGAGAGAATGTTGGTGGGAATGCCTGTTGTTGTAGACGTTGGAGTAATTAAATATATACTTGACCAGTGGCTGTAGTATTAAGTAGTAGTTTGAGTTGATGGAGCAATGTTGGCCTTGGCCCACATCTGATTTGGTGATTGGAACTGTTTAACTGAGTTCGCAGAGAAGAGATATTAATTTCTTAAAATGTTCGATCAAACTAACTTTGTATATACTTTGTAAAATGTCCGATCAAACTAATTTTCTAATACTAGCAAACAAAGTATTAGAAAATTTGAAGTAAAGAAGTTTGAGTCAAATAAGTGGAAAGCAGTTAATTTCATAACCATTACGGTTGGTTCAAAATCAGGTCCCCTAGACCAACGTCCAGAGTCCAGACCTGCATAAAAACCCAGGGTTCTTATTACTTGGTGTTTGTGTCTCCAACATACGTTTCCTAACTTCATGAAAAATGTTGTGTCCTTGTGTCTTTCCCATGTTCCATCTCCTATGTCTGTAACCATGTTTCTTATCTCTAGGTGTAGTTGGGAGAAGACATGAGACAAGGGAGAGTTTGGGTAAAGGGGATCCCATGCCCTTCTAAGGAATGGAGCAATTTGAAATTTTGGGTAGCTAAAAGACTAATAAATGCCCAAACTCATAACCATACATTCATGTTTTGAGTTTTTTTTTTCTTTTTATCCACCATGCACCATTTCTCTACTTAGTCCCCCAACTATTAATTTGATGATTTCATCTCCTCAACTATCATACCGTTATCTACTTAATCCAATAGATAATGAAAATTGAGAATTTGGACAGTAAATGCCTTACAAGCCATGTAAGGCCTGTTTGGGATCTTGTAGAGCAGATACTTGATTATGAGAGTCTTAGAGATAAAAATTAATTATGACCTTATAAGTCAAAATGATCAGAAAAATAAATCGTTGTACCGGTTCACACATATTAAAAAATAGAGCGCTTAATTTTTAACCATATTTTCAATATATAAATAGTCTAAATTCTATATAAAGAACTCAGTCTTTTTGAAAAAAATATGTATGCTTTAGTTACTATAAAATGCCACATAAGATTTTGATATATGAACCTTGTAAAAAAATTAAGTGCTCCAATTTTCAATCTGTGTGAATCGGTGCAAATGTCTTATTTTCTGATTATTTTATCCTGAAGGCTCATAATTAATTTTTATCTCTAAGACTCTCATAATCAAGTATCTGCTCTACAAAATCCCAGAAGGCCTTATATGGCATTTTCCGTGCAAATTCCTAATTTCCGTTATCTATTGGACTTAAGTAAGTAATGGTATGAAAGTTGAAGGGATGAAATCATCAAATTGGTAATTTAGGGACTAAGTAGAAAAATGGTGCATAGTTTATGGGATACGTAAAAAGGAAAAAAACTCTTCATGTGTAAACTTGTGCATTTCTACTCATATCTTCATTCATGTCATGTTTGTGACATGTGTGAGACTCTTCGTGCGTATTCTCTAGAGTGAAGGGCATACATACATTCTTGAGGCAGCTGACCCACAAAATTGTGCTTTCACGGCAAATAAGAATTTTAATGTCAATTGAGGCATTGATTTTTCGAATTTCTGGAAAGTTAAGTATAAATTCATCTGCACGGTCAAAGGGACCACCTTAACCAGATCTCTCTCTCTCCCTCCCCCTCCCCCTCCCTCTCCCTCTCCCTCTCCCTCTCCCCGAGGCATTTGACCCTCCATATTGTGCATAAACTTTTCCAAAGTTTCACAGCAAAATAAAAATCCTAATGTAATTGAGGCATTGATTTTTAGAAGTTCCGGAAAGGTAAATATAAATTCATCTGCAGACAGTCAAGGATGCACCTCAAAGGTTTGGTCCAAGACAACCCCTCTCTCTCTCTCTCTCTCTCTCTCTCTCTCAGAGTAGTAGGTTTGTTTATGTAAATTTACTTTCAGGATTGTGTAGAGTCTATAGAAAGACTCAAGTGCGTGAATCGAAGGAGGTCAAGACCTCAGAACCTAGTGGATTCGTTCAGGGTCGTGGCCATGTCTCTTGTCCTGTTCTCTCCTATATCTATTCATCTCCTTCCGGACTCAAGGCGCAATACAAGTTCAAGGGTTTTTCCCCCAGCTCCCTCTCTCTCTCTCTCTCTCTCTCTCTCTTCTACACGATGTAATCCATACGAAATATTGGGCAGTAAAACCAAAAGAATTGGTAGATATGTCTATTTCGTGTTCATAGATTACAGTTGCAAACCAATTCAATCCAAGAAAGAAGAGAGCAAGTGCAATAATAATTAGATTAAACTAAAAGAAGAGGGAGCAACTAACCAGAAGGGAAGATTGCTTGCTCTGCTCAACCCTAAAGTGGCCTACCTTAACCAGGAGAAGAAGACGATCGGTGGAGGAGCAATTGCTTTGTTGGAGAAGAGAGAGAGAGAGAGAGAGAGAGAGGGTGACATAGTAGCACCGAGGTTGGTCCGGTGGGTTGAGGTGCAGTCCAGTTGCTCTTACCATCCGGTCCGGTCCAGTGTGGATTTTCGGCCTTTTCTGGGCCCAAAAAATAATTGAAATTGTTCATTTTGTCAAGCTGGTCAAAAACTTATTCCTGCACAAAATTCATATCGATCGAATACCGATCAATACCTGCTTCAAAGATTCAATACACTTTTGTCTTAAAGCAAATGGGTGCGATCCAGCGTGCAAAGTGTTTTTTTTTTCCAAGATAACTATGAATTTTTGCAAGGTTAAAATTTCTTGATGAGTTCGACAAAATGATCGATTCTGATTATTTTGTGGAACCCAAAACAGTCCCGAAAATTCACACTCGAATGGATTGGATGGTAAGAGCAATTGGACTGGACCTCAACCCTTAATCCGGTTGGTTAGTGGTGACAATTTGACAAGAGTTCGATTCTTAGGTAAGGCCTTAAGAAAAACATTTCTTGTTAATCCCCTAGTCCCGCCGTAAATGACCAGTTTTGATCGGACTGAAAAGAAAATTAATTGAGTTGTGTGCAAGCTGACCCGGACATCTAACTGTAACAAAAAAATACGGGAAGGCCATGTGGTCAGTGTGTTTGAGGTTGTGAAATTAACTGCCCCGTGATGCAAACCAAATAAAGAATAGATTCTATAAGAGTGATAAATCCCTCAAAGGAGAAATTATTCAGTGCCCCGTGTGATGCAAACCAAATCAAGAATAGATTCTATAAGAGTGATAAATCCCTCAAAGTGGAATACAAGGAGTAAAAGCTCTCAAATCTATCATTAATATATCAAAAGTTGCTTAATGAACACTCTAGACTCCTATTTATAGACCCTCTACTATAAAGGACTCAAAAAGACATACATACCCTTAAACCTACTTCATCATACACCCCCTCTAAAAAAAAAATTGTCCTCAAGTTAGACACAAGACGTAAGACAACTAAATAAAAAAAAAACATAGAACTATAGAACTATTTATAATGCAACTCCGAAGTAGACATGTGACTATATTTCCTTAATTCACGTCACCTTCATACAATAACCCATCTTCAATACGAGATTTCGTTTGTGTACATCCATCGCGTCATTGCTTATGTGCCAAGAAATCATCCATTTGCCATGCCTCTTAAGGCTCAACACTTCCTCAACATAGACGACTACACTTGGTTCCAAAACGTCACAAGAATATTCATCAACGTTCGCACAGAGAAAATTCAACTTCACCACATTTCCAAGATCATGCCCAAGACCTTCTCAAGCGAACATCATTCCCAAAGGATCTTCAAGATGTCCCAAGTCATTTCTTCTCTCTCTCTCGGCCACTTTAGAAGTTGTTCGGGCACCACAATGTCACAAACTTGCACATCTTGGACCAAAGACAATTCGAGAGACATATTTGGAGAACAATCATCAAATTTGGGCTTTATGAACTCCTCTAGACCCACTGGGACTTCGAAAGCAATCTCATTTGTCTTGGGTAGCACACACAATGCAACATTCGCTCCATGCCCTTCTTCTTGTACTTGTTTGCTATCGTCCAATTGCAAGAAGCGAAGTTCATTGCTAATAAGAATGGGCATTTCTTGTTCATCATTGGAGCTTCCAATGTTCTTAAGTCTATCTTCATCACCATCAATATCCTCACTTGGATACTCATCATAGATGGGAACGTCTTCTACGTCAATATCCCCCTTTGAAGACTCGTCAAATCTGAGAACTCTTTCAAATTCACCTCTAACATCTTCATTTGGAGACTCATCAAAGATGGAGAAATTTCCAAACTCATCTTTAATCTCAAAGACACACTCATCTTGAAGAATACCTTCAAGGGCTTCACTAATCAAAGATAGGAAAATCATCAAAATAACCGAGTTCCGTCCCCCCTTCAAACTCATCTGAATTGAGGCTCACATCCTCAATCTCGTTTGGAATAAACTTTCCATAAGATTCAACAAGGCCAACATCAATGTTGCTCTCCTCCTTATAGTTAAAACTAGACTTAAATTGACTATGAGAATTATCAACACCTCCACGACGTAGTAAATGATACACCTTCGTAATCAAGGTAGCAACTTGTCATTTCAACATCAACAATTGCACCTTATCGTTTAAGGTAGCAATTTGTGTACTCAACTTTTCAATCTCATTCTTATAACGATTTTGGCTGTAAAGTTATCAATTTCATCACCATTATTCACCACCAATCTTCTATCTCTTCAACCTCTAGCCCGATAGGCCATTGCAACACCAACAATCAACTCCAAACAAGCAAATCAACCCAAAGTATTGAAAACCTAGTCAACTCAGTGATTTTAGACCCAAACTCAGTCAACTCGATATGAAAACTTAGCCAACTCAACCAAAATTGATCAAACCCAGTAAACTCGGTACCTAAACAGCCTCAACTTGCAAGTAAACAACAAAAATCTGATAGTAATCGCAGCAAATCACAATAAACGAGACAAACTCAGCTAGAATCGAACCAAAAAACACAGATTCTAGTGCCCAAGAGCAGTTCAGAGACACTTACCACTGTTTTGACGGCTAAAAGAGAACTAATCAGCTGACTTGAGCCCAAACGAAGGTTGTTCAAGCATTAATCAACTGTTTTGAGTGTTGAAATGGTGAAAACGAGCATGAAATCACTATTTCAGGTTTCAAAAATGGTAGATCTGGGTCCGAATCAATGTTTCGAGCATAAAAATGGATGGGTCGAGCTTGAAAACACAAAACACGTGTAGGAACAGCAAAACGAGCACTGAAATTGGCTAGAACAAGCTGGGTTGAGTATGAAACAAGCAAATCAAAGCCCTTTTGAGTGCCGAAATGGCTAGAAAAGTATGGGTTGAGCTTCAAAACGATTTTGGTTGTCCAAAATAGGAATAACAGCTCTAAAGAGCTGTCAATCTGTGGCTTTTAAGGGTCAAAATCGATGTTTAGAGTAGTGGGTTCTTCAGATCTGGAGATTTCGAGTGAAATGGTCTTTGGCGAGGTTTTCCGACAAGGGTATCCGGAGAGCTATCTAGCAAGATGAACATTTGGGATAGAGCCTAGAAGCTCTAATACCAAATAATGCAAACCAAATTAAGGATAGATTTCATAAGAATGATAAATCCATCAAAGGGGAATACACGGAGCAAAAACTCTCAAATATCTATTATCAATATATCAAAAGTTGCCTAATGAGCACTCTAGACCCTCATTTATAGACCTCTACTACAAAAGATTCAAAAAGATATACATACCCTTAAATCTATTGCATCATCCCGCTTCACCAATGGCAGGTAGGGTCCTGCCATGTCAACTATTCTAATTTACTGATTTATCCCAAACGGTGAGCATACGCGCTCAACGAACGACTTAGGCGGTAAACGAGCCTGCCGAGACAAGCGTTATCGAGGTCGAACTCTGCTCGTTTACTAGACAAGCTAATAACTTGATTTCGAGCTTAACTCGAGCCTTAATGAGTTGAGTTTAGTCATTCATTAAATGAGCATTTTTAATCAAGCTGAAAGACGGCTAGTTGGGCCATTTTGACTTAATAAGTCATTTTCATAAAATAGCCATGATATGTGCAATGGTGCATTACAGGACCATTTTTTTTCCCAATAATTTCCATTATATCCTTCATTTAATTAACAAAACACTTAAAACAAAGAGAAAAACAAATTGCAGTCAAGTGTTCATCTTACCATCTCCAACGGGAGATGTCAAAGCTGAGGAGACATCTCCAATGGTTATTTTTCGCATAAATAGACAATTCAACATTTATGCCTTCACTTATGCCAAAGTTGAAGTGGCTTTAACATCTCTCACTCCCATGTCAATTTTAATATCTACCTCTCCACATGCCAAATTTCAAAAACTAACACTTCAAGGTAAACTTTCCATTGAAGCCACTGTTGGAAAGTTCAAATTAAACATTTCCTTTGCTTCTTGTTTGAGTTTTTTTTTCTTTTAAATAAATATGATTTGGCATAATGGTTGGAAGAGAGGTTTTAATGTCAAATTGAAAATACCAAAATGTCACATAAACCCTAAAAAAAGATTTAGCATCTTTTAATTTGAAGTTAAGTGTTGGGGATGCTTACCATGTAAAAGCTTTTCCCCACTTGGTTTTGGATGATGTGGCAAAAATGACCTAGTTATTTTGCATGCTATTTTGGGGTGAAAATGGTTGCAAAAATGACCCAGCCATTAAAATAGCGGCATAAATGGCCACCCACAGGGGTATGAATTCTTTTGCCAATTTTGCCATTTTTGGGGGAATGGCTTGAGCCATTTGTGTGATATTGGACTTGCTCTTGGAAAAGCCGAAAGGCCAACCACTTATTTTTGGCAAATTGGCCCACTTTTGTTTTGTTTTGTTTTTTTTAGGGCGAATAAGGCATTAACTAATCTCCCATTTTTCACTTTCAATGGGCGCATATTTTGAAAATTTTGGTCTTCCTCTTTTCATTTTTTGTATAATCAGTGTCCAAGCCAGAGCACAACTTAACTTATTCTTAGAGATCATAAATCTACCGTTCACGAGCGAAGTCCCTCATTTCACTCTCCCCCTATCAATGGGCGCCTTGAAGTTCAAATTTTCAGCTTATAAAATGCCAAAACATGTTCGAAGGACCATCTGTATCTCTTCTTTCTTCTGTTCAGAAGACAGAAACGTCGTCTCTCCTCGCCTCTCCCACAATTTCCCTTTTCTCTTACAACGGTTTATGCTACCAAAATTTGTTGGTGCGTCGAAAATTTGCTGATAATGCCACGAAAGAAATTGTTGGTGCGACGAAAATTTGCATCGTGCCAGTGACAAAACTTTATCCTTGTTTAACCTTGTCACCCTTCCCTTCCCTCCCGTCTTTGGCTGGTGGCACCACTCTCTCCCATTTGGAAACAATATTTGTTCTTTTCTCAGATTGAAATTCTTATCTTATAAAATCACATAAGTCGTCATTCTATCATACCAATATTGAGAAGATTCGAAACTACATACTAGCCAGATCAGTCAGTAAACCCACGCCATCTGTCGACTACTGGGCTCGTACCCAAAATTTTACCCAAAAACTGGAGAAAAGAAGTGTAGATTCGAAATAAGGAAAACGGAAAATAAGGAGTGCTTAAAAAATAAGAACCTTATCGGGACGGTACCTTGAAATCACAAAAAGGAGCTATTGATAATTTTTACCAGCTGTGACACACAAACAGGACACTTGATCGAACGAATACTTGAAAAATGAAAGATTTCGAAACTTTGGTGAATACACTGAATGGTGAAGATGAAAATGCCATAATATATGAAGAAGAAAGAAACAGAAATCTGGGGAGTAAGGAATTAAGCCAATCAATTATATGAATGAGAGTATCCATCGAAGTACAAGCGGCGAAAATCAAGAGGAGATATATAAATTTTCTCTCGGTTGATTTTTATACTATTTTGGATTGCCCTTGTTCACTTACCATTTTTAAGAAATACTTTATTACTCTTGTACAATTCTCAATAAATTTCTCTATCCGTCTCTCTTCACTCATTATCACTCATTACATCAAAAATATTTTTCAAAACTTAACACCATACAAAGGTGCTTCAAGGGCTCAAATTGAGAATTCATCTAGCTCCCATAAACTCTGGACCCGGCCCGGCAGTGACGCAATCTATTTCTTTGCATATAAATATCGTGGACAACTTGACCGTCCGTCGCTGTTGTCGGGCTCCTGCCGCACCCTTTTATGCGTACATGTAAGTGGGTCACTTCCCTTTTTTTTTAAACTTCGGAATGGTACTTCGGGTCACTTCCGAAGCTACGCTTCCCACGCTTGTTCAGTGGATTATGCATGTTCAGCGAAACAGCGTTTATATTATTCAGCGGTTTATGTTTCATTACACGCGTATTTAGTAAGACAGTGCACGACTTAACATTTTTTTTTCATACATACATTTATAACTCTTCCTGTGTCAACTTGATCAACATGCGATTTAGGCCCCGTTCCGCTAAGAAAAATAAGTACTAATTTTTTAATTAAACAAAAACGTAACTAAAATGATGGTATGATCGTGTCTTGCATTTTGCTCAAGCATAGCTCTCTTGTGCTCGAGCAATGATCTTTAGGCAGCAAGGAAGGGGTCTGATGTAGTTTGCTCGCACCTCTGCTCAAGCAAAAGCTAAAGTTGCTCGAGCAGTCACAAAATAGTGGATTGTTATTCCCCCTTCTCCTCGTAGAGTAGGCATGCACGTACTACCGAACCACGTATATCTCATGTTGTTGTGATTGCTCGTGGTTGATCGATTGTTTCTTCTTGTGCACAACAAATGACCAAGTTTCATTCCACATCATACCCTGGTCTTGCGATTTAGGTCTCAACTGGTGGCTTATTTAGGGTTTCGTTTGGATTGTTGGGGATTCTAAACAAATGAATTTGACGTTCCATGTTTAACAAAAATGGTAGGAGGTTTCGTTATCAGGGACTTGTGAAACTAGAGTGCGAAATTAATGAATTAGCGATACAAGAGAGATATTCTCTTGGGCTACTTTTTTAGCAATCCATCATGAAATCCTAATGAACTCACTACAACTCATAAGAAATGGACGAATACCTTAGGACTTGGAATGCGAGTACCGAAAGGAAATTAGAGTGAGTGGGAGGCGCGAAAACGTGTTTTAGCTTTAGTGGCTCCGACGATCCTTAAACTAGTCTACTTTCGACCAACTTTTCATAAATCAAAATCTATTATTTTTATGTTTCAATCCCACCATTTTTTAGTCTTTGAATAACCTCATTCTCGAAGTACAATAAGTTTCAATCCGGTTTAAAGTTGGTGTGATTCAAAGATTTTCCCATAATAACTTGTTTTTTGACCCGTTGAGGGTAAAATCGTCATATCATTTGATGTATAAATAAGTTTGGAGCCAAACTAAATTGGTTAGAGAGTAGGCTACACAAGCTTTTCAACGGTTCAAACCACATGTAAATCGGAGTTCGAAAGTATCCGTGACAAGACCACAAAGTTTGGTTAATTTTTGAAATTTCGAGAATGCACCCGGGGCGCAATGTTGTGCGCCTGAAGCGCATACATGTGAGCTTGGCCGCATTAAAACTCCACATTTGGTCAAATTTTGAGGGTTTGTCCTAGACGCTCCTAAACTCTGTTTTTCGCAAGGTTTGTATTGTTAAAAAGCTTGATGAGTCTAATTTCTAACCTAAGTAGTTTGGATAAAAAATTATTTGTACATCAAAAGGTATGACCAGTTTACCCAAAATGTGTCAAAAAAATAAATTAACTTGGTAAAACTCTCGCATCTCTTCCAATTTAAATCAGATAAAAACCTATTATATACGGATAAATAAGATTTTCAAGGAAGTAAAAGATAGTGTAATCACACATTAAAAAAGTTTAGTTTATGAAAAGTGGGCAGTAAGCAGCTCCATTTTGAGATTGATAATATTACACCTAAAAAATAATTAAAGTGAATCATAGAGTTTCTTTTATACACCTTGATCAATAATATGTCCTACAATTGGCAGTTGTAGTGGTCAAGGGCTATTGTTGAGGGTATGGAAACCAATATTTGGTTCATAAAGGTAAAAGCCATGTCTTGGGCGTACGCCATGAGGCGAATTCTGATGATTAAGCAATTTTTGTGTGCTTTAATGAAGTATGAAAATCCTAATGAACTCACTAAAACTCATAAGAAATGGATAAATACCTTAGAACTAGGAATACGAGTACCCGAATTGTAATTAGAATGAGTAAGAGGGCGCGAAAATATATTTTAGCCTTAGTGCATGGCGCCGACGATCCGTGAATGGGTATACTTTCGACCAACTTTTCATAAACCAAAATCTATCATTTATATGTTTCAATCCCACCATATTTTAGTACTTTGAATACCCTCTTTCCCGATAAACAATAGGTTTTGAATCTTTTGATCCAGTTTAAAGTTGGTGTGATTCAAAGATTTTTCCAAAATAATTTGTTTTTCGACGAGTTGAGGGTAAAATTGTCATATTAAACAGGTTTGAGGCCAAACTAAATTGATTAGAAAGTATGCTAAACAAGCTTTTAAACAGTTCAAACTACGTGTGAATCGAAATTCGAGAGTATCTGTGACAAGAACACAAAGTTCGGTTGATTTTTGAAATTTCTGAGGATGCACCCAAGTGCAATGTCGTGCTCCTGAGCGCATTAAAACTCCACAATTGGTCAAACTTCGCGAGTTTGTCTCAAACACTCCCAAACTCCATTTTTTCTCAAGGTTTGTACCACTAAAAGCAGCTCGTTGAGTCTAATTTCTAACCCAAGTAGTTTAAATAAAAAGTTATTTGTACATCAAAAAATATGACCAATATAATTCACCCTTAATGTGTCAAGAAATAAATTAATTCGGTTAAACGCTCGAATCTCTTCCAATTTAAATTGCATAAAGACCTATTATAAATAGATAAGGAGGATTTTCAAACAACTAAAAGATGGTGTAATCACGCCTTATAAATAGTAAAGTTTAGTTTATAAAAAGTGGATAGTATGTAGCTCCATTTTGAGATCGAGAATATTACACCTAGAAAATGAAGTGAATCGTTTCAGATTTTATTTCGTACGCCTTGATCAGTAACATGTCCTACAATTGGTAGTTGTAGTGGTCACGGGCTATTGTTGGGGGTATGGAACCAAAATTTGGCTTCGTAAAGGCAAAAGTCATGTCTTAGGCGAATCCCGATGATTAGGAGTTTTGTGTGTTTTGATGAAGCGCGAAAATTCCAATGAACTCACTAGAACTCATAAGAAATGGACAAATACCTTAGAACTAGGACTATGAGTACCCAATGGAAATTAGAATGGGCGGGAGGGCGCGAAAATGTATTTTAACCTTGTATTTTTACCTTAGTGACTCTGATGATTCTTGAATTGGTCTACTTTCGACCAACTTTTCGTACAACAAACTCTATTATTTTTATGCTTATATGCCATCATCTTTTAGTACTTTGAATACATTTTTTCTCAATAGACAATAGGTTTTGATCCGGTTTAAAGTTGGTGCGATTCAATTATTTGCCGAAAAATACTTTTTTTTGACCTATTGAGTGTAAAATTGCCATATCATTTGATGTATAAATAAGTTTGGACCCAAACTAAATTGGTTAGAAAGTAGGCTAGACAAACTTTTCAACGGTTTAAATCACGTACAAATCGGAGTTCGAGACTATACGTGACAAGAAAACAAAATTTGGTCAATTTTTGAAATTTCGAGGATGCGCCCGGGGCGCATACATGAGCGCCTGGGCGCATTAAAACTCTACGATTGGTCAAACTTCGCGAGTTTGTCCCAGACGTTCCCAAACTACGTTTTTCTCAAGGTTTGTACCGTTAAAAAACTTATTGAGTCTAATTTTTAACCTAAGTAGTTTGGTTAAGAAATTATTTGTACATCAAAAGGTATGACCAATTTACCCTTAATAAGTCAATAAATAAATTAATTTGGCAAAACGCTCACATCCCTTCCAATTTAATTGCATAAAGACCTATTAAATACGGATAAAGAGGATTTTCAAAAAACTAAAAGAGGGTATAATCACACCTTATAAATAATAAAGTTTAGTTTATGAAAATTGGGTAGTAAGCAGTTCCATTTTGAGATTGAGAATATTACACCTAGAAAATGAAGTGAATCGGTTCAGAGTTTCTTTCGGACACCTTAATTAGTAATATGTCCTACAATTGGTAGTTGACATGGTCAAGGGCTATCGTTGGGGGTATGTAACCCAAATTTGGCTTCGTAAATGTAAAAGTTATGTCTTGGACTCTTGGGCGTACGTCTTAGGCGAATCCTGATGATTAAGCAGTTTTTGTGTGCTTTGATGAAGTGCGTAAATTCCAATGAACTCACATAGAACTCATAAGAAATGGACGAATAGCTTAGAACTAGGAAAGCGAGTACTGAATGGAAATTAGAATGAGTGAGAGGGCGCAAAAGCATGTTTCAGCCTTAGTGACTTCAACGATTCTTGAATTGGTATACTTTCGACCTACTTTTCATAAACCAAAATCTAATATTTTTATATTTCGATTCCACCATCTTTTAGTACTTTGAATACCCTCTTAATTTCTGAATATATACAAATGGATTTGATCCAGTTTAAATTTGGTATGATTCAAAGATTTTCTGAAAATAATTTATTTTTCAACCTGTTAAGGGTAAAATTGTTATATTGTTTGATGTATAAAGTTTGGAGCCAAACTAAACTGGTTAGAAAGTAAGCTAGACAAGTTTTTCAACAATTCAAACCACGTGCAAATCAGTATTCGAGAATGTTCATGGCAAAAACACAAAGTTCTATCGATTTTTGAAATTTCGAGGATGTGCCCAGGGTGCAATATGCCCGCTTCGCATTAAAACTCCACAATTGGTCAAATTTCATGGGTTTGTCCCGGACGCTACCGAACTCCGTTTTTCGCACGTTTGTACCATGAAAAGGCTTGTTGAGTCTAATTTCTTTTCATTAAGAAACAATTTGTACATCGAACGGTATGACCAATTTAATTACCAAATAAATTAATTCGGTAAAACGCTCGCATCTCTTTCAATTTAAATTGCATAGAGACCTATTATATACGGATAAAGAGGATTTTCAAATAACCAAAAGATGGTATAATCACACCTCATAAATAGTAGAGTTTAGGTTATGAAAAGTGGGTTAGTAAGCAGCTCCATTATGAGATTGAGTATATTACACCTAGAAAATGAAAGTGAATCGTTTCTGAGTTTCTTTCATACACCTTGATCAATAACATGTCCTACAATCGGTCAAGTGCTACTGTTGGGGGTATGGAACACCTTGATCAATAACATGTCCTACAATTGGTCAAGTGCTATTATTGGGGGTAAGGAACACCTTGATCAATAACATGTCCTACAATCAGTCAAGTGCTTTGTTGGGGGTATGAAGACCAAAATTTGGCTTCGTAAATGTAAAACCCATGTCTTACTCTCTTATTCCTCGAGCATAAGACAGCTATGCTTGAGCAAGATACATGACACCTCATAACATCATTTTAGTTCTGTTTTTGCTTACTTAAAACCAAGTTAGTTTGGTGGATTGTTATTCGCCCTCCCGTGGAGTAGGTATGCATTGCGAAACTACGAATATCTCATGTCTTGTGATTTCTTGTGGTTGATCGATTGTTTCTTCTTGTGCACAACAAATGACCAAGTTTCATTCCACATTTTATCACCATACCATAGTCGTGCGATTTATGTCTCAACTGGCCGGCGACTTATTTAGGGTTCACTTGTATAGGTGAGGATTCTAAATAAAGGAATTTGACGTTCCATGTTTAACAAAAACAGTAGGACGTTTCATTATTGGGGACTTCTGAAACTAGAGCGCGAAATGAAATAGTCATACGTATATATTTTCTTGCGCTACTTATTTAGCAATCCATCACAAATTCACAATAGAGCTTCCAAACTCAATTCCGAAAGCTAACTGTAAACTACCAAGTCCATTTTTCCTAATCTTCTTGTCTATTTTAAGCTAATAATAATAATGAATGTCACCACATATTTTGACCCAAGAAGTCCTCTTCTCCAAAATGTAATTTGTTGTGTGTAGCACAGGTTTACTGCTAGTTATATAACAATAGAATGGGTGGGTAAATTAAGGAGGTATAAGCTCAAAGATAACATACAAGGAATATGTTCTTCTCGTTGTGCAAATGAATCAAAAAAACATAAACCGGAAAAAGTAATAATTTCTTGTAACGATGCACAAGTTTGATTTCAATCCATAGCTATCAAAATCTCATGCAGAAGAGCTACCATTCAACTACTTCATTGGAGGGGTAAGCTGTAAAAAAGTTTACAGCCGCGAAATACGAAATTAAAGAACGAAAAATCAAAGGATGAGGACGACTAACGCAGTACTTTTATGAAGCTGTCACAATTCCGCATCCAACATCACGGTAGCAAAAACAATTCACACTAGCTAATTTGACAAGAGCAACTGGAAATACCGAAAACAAACCAAATATTACGGGATTGCAATCAGAGTGGTCCTTGAGCCTTTCACATCATCCACATTTTCTTAAAACCTTCAGCTCTTGTCATGGTGTAAAATGTTTTCTTCCAGTAATTGTGTCGATTGCGATGACACACGTTCACCTTCTCCAAAACTTTTGCGTTGTTCAGAAAATAATCCAACAGTTTCAGCTCATCTTTCTGCCCTTCAAAGTACTTAAACTCTATCTCCTTGAGGTGAAAGAGCAAACAAGAAGGCACGCTTTGAGGTGGATTCCAACACTGTACAAGCTCTCGACCAAAAGGTTCACCGGAATGTACCTGATTACCGAATCAATTAGAAATGTCACAATTGCATTGCTACTCACATAACTATAAAAGGAAAGATACCGAACTCCACTCACCTCCCCAAACACAAGGGACCCGAGACGTGGCGAGTTTTCTAGCAACTCTGTCAACAATGCCCATACCACAGTATCACCCCCGGTTGGACCAAGCTCCAAGTGAGTCATGCAATGGAACTTCGGCATTTGGCGATTTGCTATTTGCATAACCTTCAAACAGGAATACTTTACTTGGCCAACTACTATAAAATGACCTGGAAAATTTAACTAGCAAACGATACATACAAGCGAGTAGACTAGTCGAGATTTTGTAAGTTGTTAGAAATGAAAATAAATCAGAATAAGCTGGTATACCTGCATAAAGTAACTAGATAAGTATAGACGTTGTACGTTGGATAACCCCTTGAGAAAATCACTTACAGCTTCAGAATAATCTGACTCAAATTGGTCGCAGGTTTCAAAAATAGTAATACGAGCTTCAGCCAGATGACACAAGCTTTGTAATGAATAACCTTCTGCAACCCTATCCGTGATGTCAAGGAACAGAAGAGCTGGGGTCTGGAGCACAATCTTGTAGGAGTGCTCGGGAAAATCCAAAATTTTGCAGTAATTGGAATACAAATCATAGATAACCAAACTTGTGAGCATAGGTGCTGAAATCTTTACAACTCGTGCATCTATCCCAACACATCCTCTCATACTCAATTCGTCAAGCACAGGGCAACCACAGATCAGCCTATTGATTGACTCATCATCTGAAAATTCGACACTATGAAGATGGAGAATTTTAAGGTTCGGTAGATGAACCGATGGTGGTACATTCATAACAAATTTGGCACCCAATTTTAGTACCACCAATGTTCCACAAGAGAAGAGGTCCTGACTTAGCTCTGTAGAATGCTCCATGGGAATGGAGAGATGAAGTTCTTGAACACGAGACAATAAGGCGGCAGCGATCCATGCATTAACATTTGATAGATCATAACTTTGAGTGCACTTGAGATGGAACTTATTTAACCGTGAGACTCTATGCTGTAGCACCACCCGATCAATGAAACTTGTGAAACTTGTTTGCAGAGATGGAGTTCTATCACACTTGCGAGGATTTAGGAATAATGTATCATCAAAGTCCACACTGTCGTACGATGTCCAAGATTGCTTCCACTTGGTTGACAAGACACAAGTTGCCACAGCGTTTTTCGTGGGAAGAAATGAAAGGATGTAGCTAATAAGATTGCATGGCAAGTTGCTGATCCTGTCTTCACATTTCTTGACACTCAGATGCTTGGAACGCTTGCGGATTTTTGAGGTTGAACGCATGATTTCGCCCACTATTTTAACCAACAAAATACACTAGTAAAATAGGTATAGTGAAGAACATATACAGATTAAAAGACTAAAAAAGAGAGAGAAAAAAACTTTTTGGTACAACAGGGAAGATAGGTTGTCCGAGTTGATGGGTATTGTTTTGCTGATTAATCTGTTGAAGTAATTGAAAATTTGACGTAAAGATTAAAGATGGTTGAGTCAAATAAGTGGAAAGCAGTTAATTTCATAAGAATCATAACCACTAAGTTTGGGTCAAAATCAGGTCCCCTGGACCAAAATCCAGACCTGCAAAAACACCGAGTGTTCTTATTTCTTGGTGTTGGAGGTTGCCAATGTCCTTCTACAGTGGTATCACGTATCCAAATCCCTATTCTTTTATGCTAAGAAGCACGATATATGTCAACGGGCCTCACGTATCCCTATCCAACACATCTGCGACACAGATATATGTCTGCTTAGTTTATAACAATATTTTAGTTAGAACAAGTTCAGGGCACGTTGGAAACACGTTAATTGTCATATTTATATATACCTTGGACATAGTTAAGATTGCAGTGGCTGCCTAAATCTTGAATATCTTAAACTTCATTGTTTCTATATCTTCAGAAAGTTAATGTCTTTGTTTTTTTTGTATAAAGTTATTGTATGCAAGTTGCAACTGAAAGGAAAATGTTTGGATTTGATTTGATTAAACTAAGAAAGCGATTAAAGGATTTGTAAACGAATGAGAGAAGGGACTTGGGTTTCCGATTCAGTCTCCCCTTGTAACATAATTGTTTCGAAACCTAGGATTTATATTCAACATTAAACCAGAGTCACCAGACCATCGTAGGATAACAATTCCTATCGATAATCCCCAAAAATATAATCAAGATTCGTACTCCGTATAGGCTATCTCAACATAGCACAGAACGTCTCACTGAATTTAACCAACGGCACGACCCATCTTACGTCGTGTAGTTTATCTCAAAGCCTATCTTGGAACATTAGAAACCATTATATGACTATGCTTGGAACCATGGATACAAACACATTTGAATATCAGAAAAATATTAAACTTCATACAAAGTTATGAATCGATCAAGTCATACAATCAAATCGAATATAAAACTCTAAGAATCAAACAACTACGCTACTAGGAGAGACCCCCTTGTCACCCTAGCCGAATAGTTTAGCCCTTCGTGGAGTGAGAACAAATAATCGTGAAACAAATAAAACTCCATTGAACACTAAACTAAAAAGGTTTGCAGAGAATAAAAAGATTGAACCCTGAAGCAAGTTTTCTTCTTCCGTCGTGTTGTTGCTACTGCTCGGGCGGAGCCGGGAGGCGTGATGAACAGCAGCACGGCAGCCCCCGTTCTCCGTTTTCTGCGTGAGAACAAGATATCCCTCAAACCCCTTTTTTCCCCTCTTTATATAGTGTGCTCCACAGAAGTTGTAATCAGCCGAGAATTTTAATTTCCTTTGGCACGTGGTTAATTTGTGGCTGAGAAAAGTGGGCCCACTAATTATAAACTACTTTTTCCAGTCACAAATTAACCACATGCAAAGACTATAGTTTCTGCTCTTTTATTTATTTTTTCCCTATTATAAACTCATCTCATCACTTGATTAATTCTATTGGCACAGCTTTGCCTCGACACCAAATAAAATCAAACTTTGCGCTTTAGCTCCAAGTGTTTTTCATCTGCTCCATGAGTCCTGGAACACAATTAACAAGTATCAATCTTCAAATAGCACACTAAACGAATATAACAAGTCTAAGTTAAGGTGCGTAAATAGGCGTATTTACGCATCTATCAATGATACCTATTTTTCATTCAACGTGTCTCCAACATTCATGTGTCCCAACTATAGGGAAAATGTTGTGTCCTCCTCATGCTCCATTTTCGATGTCTGTGACTGTACCCGTACTTCTTAGCTCTGGGTGTAGTTGGGAGAAGACATGAGACAAGGGAGAGTTTGGGTAAAGGGGATCCTATGCCCTTCTAAGGAATGGAGCAATTTGAAACGTTGGGTAACTAGAATAACTGACGATAAAAAAAAAAAACTAAGTAGAATAACTGCACAGACTTATAACCATACATTCACATGTATACTTACGCATTTCTACTCATATCTTCAAAGAGCGTTTGCACAAAACTAAATGGACTAAGACACATGTTTTCACGGATTTCTAAGCATATCATTTTTCTCACATACATCAAATAAAATCACATTTAGCGGAAATAATTGACTATTGTCATTAGCCTGTAGTTTAATAACAAAGCGGAACCACACCCTCATTCATGTCATGTTTGTGACACATGTGAGACTCGTTGTACGTATTTATCTCGAGTGATGGGCAAACATACATTTTTAGTATCAACCGGACAATCCTTCTGAGAAGTGTTTATTTCTTTTCGCAGCAACCCTTATTTTTGTTACGTACTTGCATATCTTGTCTTTCTTTGAATGGTTTTGGGGTTTGTCAAGATCACATTACACATTGTACATCATTTCATCTTGTGATTTCTTGATGCCGTTTACTGCTGTGGTCGAATCTTTTGGAGATTGATTTGGAGCCTGTTGAATCCAAAGATCGAGCGTGAAGTCTGTGGTGCATCTATTGGACCTTGAAGAAGCTCGAGGAGCATCGGAGATTGGCGAGAATAGGTAAAGGCTTGGGTAAGGTTTTTACTATTTCGCAATCTGTACTTCTTTTTGATTAATAGAATAAATCAGTAGTGTTAGGCCGTGGTTTTGGCTTAGGGTTATTTAGGACCCTAAGTTTTTTCACGTAAAATCGTGCGTCTCTCGTATCAATTTTATTTTACTGCACTACTTGAGTTTAGGTTTGGATTAATCAATAATCAACCCGTTCATCTATATTAATTTTTAATTAGTGAATTTACTTTCAAATTGGTAATTTTTGATGAGCACCCAACATTGTGCAATCTTGGTGCTCTAGTCCTCTAGTTTGTAGCATATTTACGATTAATTTATCGTTGTTATTCGATATTGCACGTGAAGTGTTTTGTTGAGTTTTGTAGGTGAAACGTGCAAATAAGGCGAAATTTTGATGCCAAGGATAGGCTCGAGTGTAACCAAGCACTCGAGGCCATGTGGTGCTATGCCACCAAGTCCCAAGAGTCAAGTGACGATGCCCCTAAGGATGCCCGGGGGTGTCAAAGACAAGGACGGAAGCCAGCATCTAAAATATTGTGTTTGGTTGAGAGTTTAGTTTAGTTTAATTTTGGTAGTGGGTAGAGAGAGAAATAGAGTAATGATTGAAAATAGGGGTAATGATTGGAGAGAGATAGAGAAAGATGAGAAAGTAATAATTGAAAAAATAGGGTAATGATTGAGAAAAGAAGTAGGGTAATGATTGGTTTTCAAAATTAAAACTAAATAGAAATGGCAACCGAACAAAGCAAGTTTTTCACATTGTTATCGATAACTCTCAGATAGGGTATCGATACCTTTTGGTCCATTTTGATCTAGAAGCAATCCAGCCCTGAAGGTATCGATACCTTCTGCAAAAGGGTGCTCATCAAAAAGCAATCCAGCTCTGATTACGAGCCTTCAGGGGTTTCTTGAATTCAACCACGTAAGTTGATTTCCTCTATGTTTTTTTACACTTAAAATGTTCAGAGGTGAATGCAGTAGTTGGATTCTTTTTTTTTGCCATTCAAAGTCTCCCTTTTTTCTCTGTTCACAAAGAAATGCCGATCCGCTTTGCTTATTGTAGGTCATAGAGACAACTTGAATAAATTGACCATAGCTGTTGCATGAAGTTTTAAAAAAAAACTTTGGTTACAATTGACTATCTTTTTCGTGCTCGACAAAATGCTTCACTCATCCTTTATGTGCGAATTCATTTGACAGGTTTAAGGCTTTGACAATTGAAAGCAATTCGAATTTTGCACCGCTTAGGGGTTTCTTGAATTCAACCAAGTAAGTTGATGATTAATTAACCACACCAATGCCTGCATTTAACAAAACAACAGTGCATCATGTCAACCCATTAGTTGCAAGGAAAACCAGCTTGTGAACAAGAAGGATAATCTTATAACCAAGCTCACCCGTACGCCAGTCCCAAACTCTCTGATTGTTGTTTTTAATGCATTATTCAGATCCTTAAACATATAATTCTTGGTCTCTTGCAATTGAACTTGTTGCCCTTCTGCCCAGGGCCGGCTGTTGGGGATTTATTCCTTACTTTTCGTTATTATATAATGAGAAATCTGCTATACACATCATATTACCCTTTAAAAAGTTGTACTATATACACATATTTTATGTTTTATCCATAACATTTTAGTGTGTTCCATAACTTTTATCATAGAATTCATAACCTTTCAACAGTATGATTCGTAATATTTCATTATGATTCATAACATTTTGCTGTATCTCATAACTTTTTCTCTATAATTCATAGTAATATTTTGGGGTGCATATGATACATAGTCAAATAAAGATTATGATTTGTAGGTTTTTCCTTATATAATTGTAGTTTTCCTCAAAAGTGATCAATTGAAAATAATAGACTCTCGATCGAACTGTCGGCGGCTTTCGTCCCATCAGATCGATAAAGTTGCGTACTAGTTGAAAAAGCAAATAAAGACCCAGAAAAAGCAAATACAGACCCAGAAAGCCTCTCTTCTACTTAAGTCAATTTCGGACCGATCATCGATCACACCTTTGAGTTTAAGTCTATCGATTTTATTTAATTTGGTGGGTATTTGTGTTTGGCTTAATGAAGCAGAAAAAGTTGGATTATTTTTCTTTTTTGGCTGCAACGAAAGGGTTTATTTTTATTGATTTGGTAGTCATCTGATGGATAACAATTGTTGGAGACCTGCTCCTGGTGGTGGTGGTGGTGGTGGTGAACCCACGATGGACGCAGGGGATTGGAGATCCCAATTGCAACCTGATTCGCGACAAAGGATTGTCAACAGGATGTGAGTTTGTCCTTCAGATGTTATTGGTAGTTTGTAAGTATTGATTTAATGCAATTTGATATGTTGATTTATTTGGGAAAGGGGAAAGAAAAGGAAGAAGTTGTGAATGATAAAGATATGAACTATCAGTCAGTAATATAATTTCTGGGTGAAAATGGCTTCTTTTGTGTTTGTCTTATTGAATAGTTGATCTTCAAGTTGAAGCATTGGATTAACTTAGTGAGTCAGCTGTTTGTCTATTCAAATTGTATACTCCAATATTTGCTGGTTTTAATTCTCGGAATTCATCTGAGTTGCAAATTGCATCTGATGAATATGGTTACTTCTCGGGCAGTGGCTAGGGATGGCAATCTCGGCCGCCCCGTTCGAACCCACCCCGTTCCCCGCCCCGAAAATCCCCGAACTTCGGGGATTCGTTTGGGGGATTGGGTGGGGTTCGTTTGGGGATTGGGTAGGGTATGGGGAAGTTTTTTAAAAAAATTCGGGGATCGGGTAGGAGACGGGGATAGGTCTATCCCCGCCCCGAACCCTACCCGTCCCCGTTCCCCGTTCCCGTTCCCCGTTCATTACCCGCCCCGTCCCCGAATCCCCGAAATATATATATTTATATGTAAAAATAAATAAATACTCCACTATATTGTATATACCCCTTTAGTAGTATGTTTTGGAATTAGTTATTATGTGCTGGAATTAGTTATTATGTGGTGAAAATTGATAGTACTTGCTGAAACAGTGAATAACAGGTGCTGATATGTGCTAAAAATTGGTAGTATATGCTGAAATTGTGAAATACAGGTGTAGAAAATGGAGGTGTTATTATGTGCCGCAAATACAGGTGCATGCCAATGTGTGTTGCAGAATTCTACTGAAGTTTTTTAGTGATAAATATGGCCGTTCCTGATACCTTATTTTATTTTATTTTGTTGGCTTTTCTAGTTCTGTTTGTGGAGTTTTGTTAGCTCCTAACTTCTTGGCCAACCAACAACCGTTATTAGTATTGTTTCCTCAGCCCTTTTCCCTGAAAAAAAAAAATACAAAACAGTCCAAGTCCTTTCAGCTTTCACATGCTAGTATATGCTGTTAGGTGGCGAAATTGTGAAATACAGGTGCTCGAATTCCGAATCCCCGAATCCCCATATCCCCGTTTTGGATCCCCGTTTTGGATCCCCGTTCCCCGTTTGGGTCGGGGATGGAGGAAAAAAATAAATCCCCATTGGGGATCGGATCGGGGATGGGGATGGGGTAGGGGTTAATGGGTAGGGGGTGGAGGTAGTACTCCCCGTCCCCGACCCGTCCCCATTGCCATCCCTAGCAGTGGCTTTGTGAGTCAAGTTAAGAAAGCGTGTACAAGGAAAGCTGGAATTTGCTCTATAACCTGAGATTTTGGCATGAACATAGATTTTGAAATGCTTCATTTGGAAGTTTGTGTTGTGAAGAACCGTTTGGAGAGACTTAAATGCTGAATATTGTTTGTTCTACAGCTTAATCTTGTTTGAGAAGGAGATTGTCGGTGCATGTTGATGTGGTAGTGATATTTTACTGCAAGGATATTGAGAGTATAGCCGGATCGGAGTTGTTGTGCCAGAGTGTACAAGTCTATATGCAATTGGTGTTATTTTATGACAAGTCTATATGCAATTGGTGTTATTTTATGACAAACGGATATTGTATTTTTCTCACCTTTGCACGATATCTCTCATACGTTGTACCGTATATTTTAGTAAACAATTAGCTCAAAACTTACAGGGTTCCCCCACCTCATATACAATCCAAGCAGCAATCCCAGCAATCCCAATCTCAAATTACTCAAGTTCACCCCATGCAAGAAAATCAAATGAATCCCCAGCTACAGTCAATGAACTTACAGGTTTCTTCTGGTGCAATCATGCAGCAGAACAATGTGGCAACTCTGCAGCATAATTCCTTGTCTTCTTCATCAGGGGTTCCAACTACATCACAGAGCATGATCGGTCCACTGCAGTCTGGTTCCACTATTGATTCAGGTCAGGGTAATTTGGGCTGGCTCTATGGTACTACCCTCTTTGAATATTCTTTGTTAAAAATTGTGAATATCGTGTGATTTTTTTACTTTCAAGCTGCGATTATACCTGTGTTATATAGGTCTGCTAATCCACATTATGGATCAAGTACTCGTTTTCCAAAAATGAACTAGGTTTGTGAAATGTTCCTATTCGTTGGAAGGGACTAATCTAATTCTTGTTTTACTTGTGACTGTATTGCTTCAATTGAGAAAAATACTTAGGGATGATATAGTGGTGGCCAACATAAAGCCAGAACAGCGTGGCTTATATATCTCAACTTTTTGACGTTAGGTCTGACATGCATATATGCCTAGCCTGGAACCACTTGCTGGATAAAAATTCATTTTACTTTTTGTTTACTTTCTTCAGTCTTCAATATTTTCTCTTCTTTTTGGAGCCTTTTATATATGTGGTAAAAAAACAGTTTAAAATGCTCTACATCAAATATATACTGGGGAGGATTTGCAAAGCGTGAATGATGGTTTACGTGAACATGCGGAATTTCGTTACATATTTCGAGTGGGATAATTTTGTTGTATTTAGCTTTTCTTACCTTCCCAGATGGAAACATTTTGTTGTTCTACCGTTAGGATCTCTAAAACCATAATGTTTCTAATTTCCATAAATAAAACTGTCATGCATGTCCTTGTTGGCAGCCTTTGGCAAAGTTTAATGAAGTTGTCTTACATGAGTTTCTGTTTTGTTTTCTCTATTCTTTGGTCTCTCTTATCTCTCCTTCTTTTCTTGTCTTCTTAATCTCAAGTGCTTGATAGGTGCATAGAAGGAAAGCATGTTAGTTACATCCGGCCATATTTCCCTCATAATGCAGTATAAACTTTTTGGTCGGTGCTAATCGAGTTCTCTGTTTCACACAATCTAGAGAATTATAGCTTCTTCGTTTGTAATATTTCTTTGACTGGGTAAAGCCATATCTCTCCTCAGTTCTTATTTTATATCCCTTGTGTACAAGGTGTAGATTACAATTTTGATTTTTTTGAAAGAAATGTATTTCGAATCATGCTCCCCATCTTATGTTCGTTGGTAGCATTTATCAGTGCTCCTATTTACGCAATCTACGTACTTTGAATCTCTTTACCCAAACCATTAAACTTGCACTGGGGCCCCGTGAAAGTTGAAACTATTGTTGGTGGGGACACATTCTTTCATATGTGTCTTTCGTTCTAACGCAATGCATTTAATGTTTGTTTTTGTAGCTTCTTTAGATTCCACAGCTCAGAGAGGAAATGCAAATAGTGGGGATTGGCAAGAGGAGATTTATCAAAAGGTACAATGTGATGGTTGTTTTGCTTTCAGTTCGCATTTTGGAAAATTTGAGAGAATTTATTTTTGGCACGTAACTGTTTCTTGGTTTGCATTTTTTCCCTTGGATCTGTAATTTTAGAGAGCCATTTGTTGGAAACTGAAAGGATGTGTGAGAGAGATAGGCAAGTCCCTACCAAATTTACCTATTGTTTTTCTTGATAACCTATATAATGGGTAGTTACTGTTGGATAGGTTGATATACATTTTTGGGCCAATTTCCCTAACAACTTAAGCTTTTGGACATTAGATGACTTAGTAGGGTATCAAAGCTAATGCTTTGTTTGGATTGCTTTTTGAAAAAAAGTCTCAACTCAAAAAACACTCATTACTCCTACTTTCAATCATTATTCACCCCTATCTCCAATCATTATTCTCATTTCTCTCTCTATCTCTCTCCAATCATTACTTCTACTTTCAATCATTACTCACTTCTCTCTCCACTCATAACCCTACAAAATTTCTCACAAACTCATCCAAACACAACATAAGTCTTGGGAATTTCTTGATTCAAGTCTCTCCATTTGAATGGGTGTCGTAGCAGGTGACATCAATTTTTATTTGCATGGCTCTTGAAATTATGAAACTTCTATGATACAGATTGAAGTCATGAAGGAGGCTTATTTACCAGAACTAACTGAAATGTATGATAAATGTGCTGGTAAATTGCAGCAGGTTCGTTTCACTTACATCTTGTGAAGTTCTTTTCCTTACGTAAGTTTTAGCTCTCCATTATCTGTTGGGTCCTTAAGAGCAGGATTCTTCTAAAATGGGTGCGCTCCCTAGACGGGAGCTCAAATCGGCGCTCCCAAGATGAGAGCTTCGGGAGCTCGTTTCCCTCAAGACGGGAGCTCGCTCCTAACTAAGATGGGAGCTTACCAGGCCTTTAAGGCAATAATTCTCTTTTAAGGGAGTTATGCCATTGTGGAAATAGGAATATGAGAATCATATTAGTCAAGAAGTTTTGCAAATTGAGAATATATAACCTTCAATAATTAGACTTTAAGATCGGAAAAATTTTCAGTATCATATTTTTATAAAATCTATAAACGGAGATTAGGCGCTCGCTGCGCTCCCAACCTTAGGAGCTTCTAGGTGCCTCCGCTCTCCCGCACCAGCTCCTGCCCCCACTTCGTGCTACTAAGGTTCTAAACTCAAGGGTTAAGGACATTGCTATTTATATGGGAAATCTGCTAAGGAATAATGTGGAATATGTTAAAGTAAAAAAATGTCCCTTGCTGCTTTGGCAGAGTCCACGCAGCTTATTACACAGCTGGATGCCGCAAGCTGCGGAAGGAACAAAAGGGTCCCTGAGTCCCTAGTGATTGCAACTCTCCCATCACAGGAAATGGAAAGTAAAATGTTCAACTTCCAACCTAAAAAAGAATTAGTACTTACGTAGATACTTTATCTTTGGTAAGGTCAGTGAAAATTGCTATTGACTACGATGTTCTCTCAATACAGTTCAAATTTTTACCTTTTGTCCTGCATGATTCCCTTTCTCAGCAACCAAAACACGAGTAATTCGAGAAGCTTAAGATATTTACGACTATGTTGGAGCGTGTTCTGCAGTTCTTACAAGTTCCCAAAAGCAACATTTTACCTAATTTCAAGGAGAAGCTTCCCTCCTATGAGAAACAAATAGTTAACTTCCTCAATTTAAATTGGCCGCGGAAACCTGGCCTCTCACTGCAGCAAGGGCAACCAATTCCCCCACCTCATATACAATCCATGCAGCGATCCCAGCAATCCCAATCTCAAATTACTCAAGTGCACCCCGTGCATGAAAATCAAATGAATCCCCATCTACAGTCAATGAACTTACAGGGTTCTTCTGTTGCAACCATGCAGCAAAACAAAGTGGCAACTCTGCAGCATAATTCCTTGTCTTCTTTATCAGGGGTTCCAACTAGATCACAGAGCATGATTAGTACACTGCAGCCTGGTTCCACTATTGATTCAGGTTAGGGTAATCTGGGCTGTCTCTATGGTACTACCCTCTTTGAATTTTCGCTGTCAAAAATTGTGAATATCGTGTGATTTTTTTACTTTCGAGCTGCGATTATACCTGTGTTGGATAGGTCTGCTAATCCACATTATGGATCAAGTACTCATTTTCCAAAAATGAACTAGGTTTGTGAAATGTTCCCATTCGTTGAAAGGGACTAATCTAATTCTTATTTTACTTGTGATTGTATTGCTTCAATTGAGAAAAATACTTAGGGATGATATAGTGGTGGCCAACATAAAGCCAGAACAGCGTGGCTTATATATCTCAACTTTTTGACGTTAGGTCTGACATGCATATATGCCTAGCCTGGAACCACTTGCTGGATAAACTGTATTTTGCTTTTTGTTTACTTTCTTCAGTCTTCAATATTTTCACTTTTTTTTTAGGCTTTTATATATGTGGTCAAAATAATAGTTTAAAATGCTCTCCATAAATACACACACACACACACGTTTAGTCCCCTTCTACTAAGGAAGCCCTTAACTTGTTAAGTTAAGGACCTCATCAGTTTGACATTGTTCCCGATCAAATTTTTATAATCTAAACCGATCAATGTGTTTAAAATGTGATTTTAAGGGTGCACGCGAGAAATCGGCAAAAAATATGGTAAGGAAGGGCTTGATCCGAGCAGTTTTTCATAAAAATGCCATTTTTATGAAAAACTATTTGGATCAAGCCCTTCCCGGTCATATTTTTTGCCAATTTCTTGAGTGCACCCTTAAAATAACATTTTGTTGATTTAGTGTTAGGTCTGGACTTTTGATCTCAACCCGTTGGATTGTGTTTTCAATGGTCCGGATCTACGTAAGGTTTATGACCGGTCACAATTAACTTTTTCCCAGAAAAGTTTCAGTAAAATCTGGATTATTGAAAACATAAGCCAATGGTTGAGTGGTGGTCCAGATCTAAGCTCCAGTCAGCACGCCCTTATAGGAACCAGACTGCGTATATATACATATATGTATGTGTGTGTGTGTGTGTGTGTGTGTGTATATATATATATATATACTGGGGAGGATTTGCAAAGTGTGAATGATGGTTTACGTGAACATGAGGAATTTCGTTACATATTTCTAGTGGGATAATTTTATTGTATTTAGCTTTGCTTACCTTTCCAGATGGAAAAAAGTTTTTCTACCGTTAGGATCTCTAAAACTATAAGGTTTCTAATTTCCATAAATAAAACTGTCACCCATGTCCAGCCTTCGGCAAAGTTTAATGAAGCGTCTTACATGAGTTTCTGTTTTGTTTTCTCTATTCTTTCATGTCTCTTATCTCTCTTTCTTTTCTTTTTTCTTCTTAATTTCAAGTGCTTGATAGGTGCATAGAAGGAAAGCATGTTAGTTACATTTGGCCATATTTCCCTCATAATGCAGTCTAAACTTTTTGGTCTGTGCTAATCTAGTTCTCTGTTTCACACAACCTAGAGAATGATAGCTTCTTCGTTTGTAATATTTCTCCTCAGTTCTAATTTTATATTCCTTGTGCGCAAGGTGTAGATTACACTTCTGACTTTTTTGAAAGAAATGTATGTTGAATGTTTTCGAATCATGCTCACCATCTTATGTTCATTGGTGGGATTTATCAGTGTTCCTATTTACACAATCTACGTACATTGAATCTCTTTACCATTAAACTTGTTCTGGGGCCCCTTGAAACTATTGCTGGTGGGAACACATTCTTTCATATGGGTCTTTCGTTCTAATGCAATGCATTTAATGATTGTTTTGTAGCTTCTTTAGATTCCACAGCTCAGAGAGGAAATGCAAATAGTGGGGATTGGCAAGAGGAGATTTATCAAAAGGTACCAAGTTATGGTTTTTTCGCTTTTGTTTCGCATTTCGGAAAATGTGAGAATTTATTTTTGGCACGTAACCGTTTCTTGTTGCTTTCGGTTTGCAATTTTTCCCCTTGGATATGTAATTTTAGAGAGCCATTTGTTGGAAATTGAAAGGATGTGTGAGAGAGATAGGCAGGTGCCTACCACATTTACCTATTATTTTACTTGATACACTATATAATGCGTAGTCACTGTTGGATAGGTTGATATACATTAGATGACTTAATATGGTATCAAAGCTAAGTCTTGGGAATTTCTTGATTCAAGTCTTTCCATTTGAATTTGTTCCCCGTTTGTATTTCTGCTTCTCTCCTTTGCATTATGTGTCGTCGTATGTTTGGATTTTGCACTTCCTAATAGCTGAAGTTTTTGGGAGAATGGGTGTCGTAACAAGTGACATCAATTTTTATATGCATGGCTCTTGAAATTATGAAACTTCTATGATGCAGATTGAAGTCATGAAGGAGGCTTATTTACCAGAACTAACTGAAATGTACCATAAAATTGTTGGTAAATTGCAGCAGGTTCGTTTCACCTACATCTTGTGAAGTTCATTTCCGTACATAAGTTATAGCTCTCCAGTATCTGTTTGGTCTAAACTCAAGGGTTAAGGACATTGCTATTTATATGGGAAACCTGTTAAGGAATAACGCGGGATATGTTTAATGTAACAAAATGTCCCTTGCTGCTTTGGCGGAGTCAACAGCTTATTGCAGAGCTGGATGCCGTAAACTGTGGAAGGAACAAAAGGTCCCTGAGTACGTAGTAATTACAACTCTCCCATCACAGAAAACGGAAAGTAAAATATACAACTTCCAACCTAAAAAAGAATTAGTACTTATGTATATACTTTATCTTTTGTAAGGTCAGTGACAATTGCTATTTTGCTACGATGTTCTCTCATTACAGCTCAAATTTTTACCTTTTGTCCTGCATGATTCCCTTTCTCAGCAACCAAAACACGAGCAATTCGAGAAGCTTGAGATATTTAAGGCTATGTTGGAGCGTATTCTGCAGTTCTTACAAGTTCCCAAAAGCAACATTTTACCTAATTTCAAGGAGAAGCTTCCCGCGTACGAGAAACAAATAGTTAACTTCCTCAATTCAAATAAGCCGAGGAAACCTGGCCCTTCACTGCAGCAAGGGCAACAAATTCCCCCACCTCCTAAAAAGCGACGTTTAAGTTAATGTTTCTTACCAAAATGCTTGTAAAAGTCAAATATTGGTCAACAACCTCTAGGAACATTGAATTTTGTTGTGAATAACGTTACATGTGAATCAATGGGGCTTTAGTGCTTGAAATAAATTTACCGCCCTCGATGTCCGATTCCCGTTACACATTCTCCTATACTCTCAATATCTGTCAGTTGCAGTCGTGGCAGTTATGCCAAGTGACACTGCAATTTAAAACCTGTTCGTGAGTATTCATGTTTTCAGTTATTCTTTCTGTTTGGAAGTCGTCGTTTATTCAGTATGTATGGAGGGAAGGTAATCACTGTGGAGGATGATTTCCTGGGTTAGAATATTTTCTGCTTTACCAGAAAGAAATTGCATGCTGCACATCTAATCAAGTGGTTTCAAAAGACGTAGTACAAGATATAGCATGCAGCATAAAAAATCTCTCTTTGCTAACATATAGTAAAAATCTCAAGGAAATTGCAGCCAGCCAGCCAATGATTCATGGGTTGTTCAAGACCCGCGTGAAAGTATGGAGTTTCCATCTTTTATTGATGTACTGGTGTCGGGGCCGGTCCTGAGCTAAGACGAACAAAGCGACGAGCTTAAGCCCTTGAAGTTTTGCTCAAAACTAGGGCCCTATATAAGGATACGTACCTATGTAATATATACTCCCTCCGCCCTATATAAATGACCACTATTCTATTTTGGGATGTCCCAAAATAAGTGTCCATTTTGAAAAGTTAATTGGTAAAGTGGAGGATAATTTTGGAAAGTGGAGATAAAAGTTGATGTGAAAAGTGTAAAGTAAAGAAAAAAATTTGGGGTTCGATTTTTCATATGAAGAGTACCTTGCAGTAAGTGAGGGGGATGTGACTGGTGTAGCCTCGCTAGCTCCTCTGGAGGTTTAGATTGCACAGTTGAGTCCATTTAGTGGCCTCCGTAACGAAACATAAAAATAATACTAATAATATACAACCACACACCTACACCACAATCACACAAATTCACTCACATCAAACATGGGGTTCACACACATAGTGTGTATGCACTTTAAAGCTTGGATTGCGAAGTTGGATCCATTTAGTGGCTTGGGTATATGGTTGTTTCTCCGTTACTAAAAAAACAAACTAATTAATATGCAATCACACACTTGCACACAGACTCACTTACATCAAACATGGATCCAAATGTGTGCTTGCAATGTGTGAACCCCGTATTTGATATGAGTGAGTTTGTGTGATTGTGTGTGGCAATAGCGTAACTGCAACAAAACAAATAACAAAAAAAACGATTCATTGCCAGTGAGCAGTAAGAGCATCCGCATCATCCTCTTTAAATTTGAGACCAAATTATACCTTAAAATGCCACTTTATTACTTTAGCTAGTCACTTTTAAAATGTATACTGCATTAGACTCTCTACTCTAACTTGTGGTCTATTAATATATTATTTCCTTCTTCTTCCAAAATAATATTGAAATGATTTTTTTAATTTTTTCTCAACTGTATACTCTATAGCAGTCTATTAAAAAAATTCAGTGCTCCAATTTTAAATTTGTTTGAACTGGTGCTAAAATTTTATTTTTTGGATCATATTATTTTAAAGAGTCATAATTAATTTTTGTCTCTAGAGCTCTCAAAATTAAGTATCTGCTATCTATTTGGGATCTTGTAAAGCAGAAAATTAATTATGAGAGCCCTAGAGACAAAAATTAACTATGACTCTTTAGGATAAAATTATCAGAAAAATAAGATATTTGCACCAATTTAAAAAGATAAAAAATTAGAGCACTTAATTTTTTAACATATAAATAATCTAAAAAAATTAAGTACTCCAATTTTAATCCATTTGAACCAGTGTAGAGATCTTATTTTTCTGATCAAACTATTCTAAAGGGTCATAATTAATTTGTCTCTGCGGCTCTCCAGGGTTCCAGATAAAGAGCAGATACTTGCGATACTTCTATCGAAAAGAATAGTAGTAGAAGAAGAGCAATGCTATGTACAATACTCCCATCGATCACTCATCTTTCACACTCCACACATTTAATTGTGGGATACATCCCACACATATGTGAGAGAGAAGTGGTCGGAGTCGAAGGTAATCAGTAGGATATCTAGACTTATTGGTAAAGAAAATTGGGAAGAGTTTACAAATAAAACAATAAAATATTAACAAATGGGTGAATAGTTCCTCGCCTCATATAAAAGAGAACTGTAGCAAGTCTACATTTTTGTAAAGTGGCGATGAAGGCCACGAGACTGATGGACCTCCATTTTCAGTATATTGCTCTCAACTTTAGTGGAAGGAGAGGAGTAGAGAGGGAGATGTGGATGCCCTAAGCAGCTCTTATTGTTTGCTTACTGCACCATCTTTTATTCCCTTTCCCTGTGGAGGAGGTACGCACTGCCGAACCACGCATATCTCATGTTCTTGCGATTGCTCGTGGTTGATCGATTGTTTCTTCTTGTGCACAAGCACAACAAATGACTAAGTTTCGTTCCACATTAGTTTTATCACCATACAATGGCTCAAAGATAACATACAAGGATGTGTTCTTCTCGTTGTGCAAATGAATCAAAATAACATAAACCGGAAAAAGTAAAACAATTTCCTGTAACGATGCACAAGTTTGATTTCAATCCATAGCTATCAAAATCTCATGCAGAACAGTTACCATTCACCTACTTCATTGGACGGGTAAGGAGTAAAAAAGTTCATAGCCACGGAATACGAAATTAAAGGACGAAAACTCAAAGGATGAGGATGACTAACGCAGTACTTTTATGAAGCTGTCACAATTCCGCACCCAACATCCCGGTAGCAAAAACAATTCACACAAGCTAATTTGACAAGAACAATTGGAAATACCGAAAACAAACCAAATATTACGGGATTGCAATCTGAGTGGTCCTTGAGCCTTTCACTTTATCCGGATTTTCTTAAAACCTTCAGCTCTTATCATGGTGTAAAATGCTTTGCTCCAGCTATTGCGATGACACACGTTCACCTTCTCCAAAACTTTTGCGTTGTTCAGAAAATAATCCAACAGTTCCTGCTCATATTCCTCCCCTCCAAAGAACTTAAACTCTATCTCCTTGAGGTGAAAGAGCAAACAAGAAGGCACGCTTTGAGGTGGATTCCAACAGTGTACAGGCTCTGGACCTATAGGGCCACTGGAATCTACCTGATTACAGAATAAATTAGAAATGTCACAATTGCATTGCTACTCACATAACTATAAAAGGAAAGCATACCGCACTCCACTCACCTCCCCAAACACAAGGGACCCGAGACATGGCGAGTTTTCCAGCAACTCTGGCAACAATGCCCATACCACAGTATCACCCCCGGTTGGACCAAGCTCCAAGTGAGTCATGCAATGGAACTTTGGCAATCGGCGATTTGCTATTTGCATAACCTTCAAACAGGAATACTTTTCTTGGTCAACTACTAAATGACCTGGAAAATTTAACTAGCAAACGATACATACAAGCAAGTAGACTAGTCGAGATTTTGTAAGTTGTTAGAAATGAAAATAGATAAGAATAAGCTCGTATACCTCCATGAATTCACTAGATAAGTATAGACGTTGTACGTTGGATAATCCCTTGAGAAAATCACTTACAGCTTCAGAATAATCAAACTCTAAATCAAATTGATCGGTGGTTTCAAAAATAGTAATACGAGCTTCAGCCAGATGACATAAGCTTTGTAATGAATAACCTTCTGCAACCTTATCCGTGATGTCAAGGAACAAAAGAGCAGGGGTCTCGAGCACAATTGTGTAGGAGTGCTCGGGAAAATCCCTAAACTCCCTGTAATTGGAATACAAATCATAGATAACCAAACTTGTGAGCATAGGTGCCGAAATCTTTACAACACGTACATATTTCCCAACACATCCTCTCATACTCAATTCGTCAAGCACCGGGCATCCACAAATGAGCCTATCGATTGACTCATCATCTGAAAATTCGACACTATGAAGATGGAGAATTTTAAGATTCGGTAGATGAACCGAAGCTGGTACATTCATAACAAATTTGGCACCCAATTTTAGCACCACCAATGTTCCACAAGAGAAGAGGTCCTGAGGTAGCTCTGTAGAATGCTCCATGGGAATGGAGAGATGAAGTTCTTGAACACGAGACAATAAGGCGGCAGCGATCCATGCATTAACATTTGACAGATCATAACTCTGAGTGCACTTGAGATGGAACTTATTTAACCGTGAGACTCTATGTAGTAGCACCACTCGATCAATGAAACTTGTGAAACTCGTTTGCAGAGACGGAGTTCTATCAATCTTGTGAGGATTTAGCAATAATGTATCATCAAAGTCCACACTGTCGTACGATGTCCAAGATTGCTTCCACTTGGTTGACAAGACACAAGTTGCCACAGCATTTTTCGTGGGAAGAAATGAAAGGATGTGGCTAATAAGGTTGCATGGCAAGTTGCTGATCCTGTCTTTACATTTCTTGACACTTCGATGCTTGGAACGCTTGTGGATTCTTGAGGTTGAACGCATGATTTCGCCCACTATTTTAACCAACAAAATACACTAGTAAAATAGGTATAGTGAAGAACATATACAGATTAAAAGACTAAAAAAGAGAGAGAAAAAAACTTTTTGGTACAACATGCAAGATAGTAGGTTGTCCGAGTTGATGGGTTTTGTTTTGCTGATTAATCTGTTGAAGTAATTGAAAATTTGACGTAAAGATTAAAGATGGTTGAGTCAAATAAGTGGAAAGCAGTGAATTTCATAAGAATCATAACCACTAAGTTTGGTTCAAAATCAGGTCCCCTGGACCAAAATCCAGACCTGCAAAAACACCGAGTGTTCTTATTTCTTGGTGTTGGAGGTAGCCAATGTCCTTCTACAGTGGTATCATGTATCCAAATCCCTTTTCTTTTATGCTAAGAAGCATGATATATGTCAACGGGCCTCACGTATCCCTAGCCAACACATCTGCGACACAGAGGTGATCTATCACTACCTTGGACATAGTTAAGATTGCAGTGGCTGCCTAAATCTTGAATATCTTAAACTTCAATGTTTCTGTATCTTCAGAAAGTTAATGTCTTTGTTTTTTTGTATAAAGTTATTGTATGTAAGTTGCAACTATGATTTGTCTGTCGTTTTCGTACCAAAAATATAATTTATAAAACCAAGAAATTAATTAATATTCCGATGAACAGTGGTTAAGTGCAGAATTGTCCACGGAGAGTAAAAGGCTAAGTTGTGATACGTTCAATTGATTTCTATTTAATTCTGAAAGGAAAATGTTTGGATTTGATTTGATTGAACTAATGATTAAACTAAGAAAGATTAAAGGATTTGTAAACGAATGAGAGAAGGGACTAGGGTTTCCGATTCAGTCTCCCCTTGTAACATAATTGTTTCGAAACCTAGGGTTCATATTTAACATTAAACTTGACCATCGTAGGGTAGCAATTCCTATCGATAATCCAAAAAAAAAAAAAGATTTATACTCTGTATAGGCTATCTCAACATGATCATCTCACTGGATTTAATTAACGGCATGACCTATCTCAAAGCTTATCTTGAAACATTAGAAACCATTGTATGACAGTGCTTGAAACCATGGATATAAACACATTCGAATGTCAAGAAAAAAATTAAAACTTCATAAAAAATTATGAATCGATCAAGTCATGCAATCAAGTTGAATATAAAACCCTAAGAATCAAACAACTACGTTACTTGGAGAGATCTCCTCGTCACGCTAGCCGAATCATTTAGCCCCCTCATGGAGTGAGAACAAATAATTGTAAAACAAATAAAACTCCATTGAACAATAAACTAAAAAGCTTTGCAGAGAATAAAAAGATTGAACCCTGAAGCTTGTTTTCTTCTTCCGTGTTGTTGCTACTGCTCTGGCCGAGGGAGGCGTGATGAACAGCCGCACCACAGTTCCCGATGGCAGCCCCCGTTCAACGTTTTTGCGCGAGAATAAGATATCCCTCAAACCCTTTTTTTCCCCTCTTTATATAGTGTGCTCCACTGAAGTTGTAGTCAGCCGAGAATTTTGGCTTCCTTCCTTCCATTCATTCCAAATTGTAATTAGTGGGCCCACTTTTCCCAGCCACAAATTAACCACGTGCAAAGACTATAGTTTGGGCACGGGTGACACCAAATAAAATCGAACTTTGTGCTTTTAATTCATAGTGTTATTCATTGGCTCCATGAGTCCTAAAACACAATTAACTAGTATCGATCAATCTCCAAATAGTGCACTAAATGGACATAACAAGTCTAAGTTATGGGGCGCAATGATACCTAATTTTCTTTCGACGTGTCTCCAACATTCATGTGTCCCAACTATAGGAAAAATGTTGTGTCCTTCTCATGCTCCATTTTCGACGTCTGTAACCGTAGTTCTTAGCTCTGGGTGTAGTTGGGAGAAGACATGAGACAATTGAGAGTTTGGGTAAAGGGGATCCTATGGCCTTCTAGGAATGGAGCAAATGTAAATTGGAATATCAATTTTTTTAATTACTGAAAAGTTAAATATAAATTCATCTACACAGAGGGTCAAAGATGCACCTCAAAGGTTCCCCCATCCCCCGCCACCTCCCCTCTCTCTCTCACAGGATGGTGGTTTTCGTCTATAAAAGGACTCAAGTGTGTGAAGCGAAGGAGTTCAGAACCAAGTGGACTTGTTGAGGGTCGCGGCCGCGTCTCTTTCCCGTTCTCTCCTATATTTATTCATCTCCTTCCAGTTCCGGACTCAAGGCCCGATAGAAGTTCGAGGGTTTTCCTTCCCCCTCTTCCTCCTCCCTCAATTTGCATTGTGGTTGTGTTTACACCGTCGATCAACTTCTACTTTGAAGTATAATAAAGTCTATTTGTTATTCTTCTCCCATTTTCATTCACTTCATTACATTTGCTTCCGGCAAAGAAGTCTTAAAATACAGCAAGAAATCAAACTCCACTGTCACGCACATCCACGTTCCAGTACCTAGAATAATTCTTTGTTGATACAAACAGGTTGCCAAGGCCCCTACTAGACTCTAGGGTTTCTCTCACTACATGAATATTCGTATCCCTAAGTCTTCTACACGATGTACTCCATACAAATTACTTAGTATTGGGCAGTAAAACTAGAGGTATTTGTAATTATGTCTATTTTGTGTTCATAGATTACAGCTACAGACCAATTCAATCCAATAATTCTATCTTCTGGGGCACACACGCTGCACGTGCTAGTCGAATTTTGCATATTTTGTCCCAATCCCTTAAATCAAATAATAATGATTGGGATCTCAAAATTTGACTTGCACACACATCGAGTGTGTGCCCAATCTCTAGTTAAACTAAAAGAAGAGGGAGGAAGAACTAACCAGAAGATTGCTTGGTCAAGAAAACCCTAAAGTGGGATTAACCAGAAGAACAGCGGTGGAGGAGCAATTGTTTCGTTGTAGACTAGAGAGAGAGAGAGAGTAGAGAGCGAGGAGAAGGAAATGTGGTTTGTGTGTTTTGAGGTTTAGAAATTATTCATTGATCCCAAACGGTGAGCATACGCGCTCCCTTTTTCACTTCCTCTGTCATATGAGAAGTTTTTGAGTGTGAGATGGGTACCACACACACAGGATTCGTTGCGATTCCACCGTCCGGATTTTGGAGAGAGAAAATGAGGAGGGAGAGTGGTCGGGTAATGGAATAAATCCAAGCCATCCGAAACAGATTTGGACTGCTGGAATTACCGACGGGTACCGCCACGTGATACCACTAAGCACCAAAAAATTTATCCTCTGTCATGGACTCATTTCTCTCCTCGATCATTGGATACATTGGTTAAATAAGTCACTTGGTATATTTTTTTTGTCTTTATTAAAATAAATTGCATTTGATAGTTTTGTTAAGAAAATAGAGTCTCACATTACTGGAAAGTGAAATGAGTGATTACTTAATAATATTTGAGATCTCTCCACTTATTGCCAATTAATTTTAAGATGAATATAAAATTTCTACAGATTAGGCCGTGGTTTTATGCTTAGGGTGCGTTGACCCAAAGTAATTTTCACGTATATCTCGGTGTTTGTGTTCTTTAGTTTATCGCTCTTTACTTAAATTGGTAAATTGAATGGCATGGCATGGAGATTGGATAGTTGATTGAGTTGTTGGTTGGTTTGTATATATCGTACTGCTAAGGTTAATTTTCGGGGTGCGAGCTTCGGGTTTTAACTGTTATGTTGCAGCTGAGTTTATTTAGTGGGCTGCTATTTGCAATTTTCCACTGGTAATTTCGGACTGGGACTGTTCAGCGCTAACTTGGAGAAGAAGAGAGTAAGTCCCACGGCTGGGCTTTATCTGATTGAAATATCAGTGAGATCATATCATTCCCAGTACTGCAACTTTTGATGCAACTTCACCATCTTTTGTTTCTTGCAGTTACTTTTGATGAAGAGTGGAGGCTAAGTTATTTATGCGGGGTCGCCAATCTCACAAGCTTGTAGAATATTTTGAAGTGATCACGAGTAGATACTTTCTTAAATTTTCAGTTGGAAAAACCTTGAATTCCAAAATTTTATTTCCAATTTCCCCAAGATTAGGGATGGTTACAATCCTGCTACATGGATGTTGGAGATAAGTGCTCCTTCAGTTGAGGCTCAACTGGGCGTAGATTTTGCTGATATTTATGCGAACTCATTGATCCCTTTATCAGTAAGCAGATTACGAACTTTTCACATATAGGAGTAGTTATTTTTCTTGCACTTAGTCTGGAGATATTAATTGCAACTATTCTCATGTCTTTCTCTCTTGAAACTCTTTCAGGAGGAATCAAGAGCTCATTAAAGAACTCAGTATTCCTCCACCAGGCTACGAGGACCTCTACTTCCCTACCGAGTACTCCCAATCGTTCAATACTCAGTTCGTAGCTTGTTTCTCGTAACAGCGCCGGTCTTATTGGAGGAATCCCCAATACAATGCAATTCGGTTCTTCATGAATTATGACAATCGTTATTTGTGCTTTATTCGGTCTTTCATTTCGTCATCTTGGTACATATATTTTACTACTTCAGTCATGGTTGGAACTTCCTTTGTTGCACCAAAATACAGATGCATGTGAATGTTAAAATTGGCTAATAAGCTAGCTGAACAAACAACTAAATTTGACAAGTTCAGCTAGCTTATTAGCCACTTAGAATACCCAAGTCAAAACCATTTTGGTCTTTATGGACAGAAATATAGTATTAAGGGTTAATTGATTTGCTGGCCATTAGATCTTTCTTGCGGCCGTGATATCCTTCTATCGCTTGTGGAAAATCTCTCCGTGAGATCGTTTCCACGGCCGCTAGATCCTTTTGGTGGCTGGTAGATTGTTCTGCCCAAAATTCAAGAATGTTCTGTCTTCGTTTGATCCTCGCACAAACCCTAGCAGCCCTATAACGTTACTTCAGGGTTACGAAATACACTTCCATACAGAGGTCTTGATGCCCTATTACTTCCATGTTGATTCGTGCATTGTGATTAGTCGGAGTGAGTCACCTATTGCCTATATAAAGAGGCACTTAGGTCTCGAAATATACAACAATCATCCCATCTCCTATCCCCATATTTTGTAGAAACACTCTTCCATACTCCCTCTTCAAAAGCCTAAAACCCCCGTGAGCGGCTCCAATCCAAGTGATCAAACCCCGAAGCATCCATTCTAGTTCTAGAGTTTTGAGAAGCAATCCGATCAATCACCCTCAATCTAAAGCAATCAAACTACTGAGGGATCATGGTGGTGAGGAGGAGGCTTTGGTTCAGTTTAATTCAGTGTTTCTGTCTTTTAATTCACATTTTGATTTTACTCTGACCGTTCGTATTCAAGTGTGAGGAAGAATACCAGCCAGGACACCGATCCAGCGGTCGGTACATTGATCCAGTGATATTCCACGGCCGCCATATCGATTGGCTGGCTGTGGAATCTAATTGCTGAGACAGGCTTCTCTTTATGATTTGTTGTATATATGCACGTACCTTGTTCCCGTCTTGGTTCACCTATTGACTATCTAAAGGCTTAATAATCGGTTATTTGTGGGATTTATAAAAGCAATAATTAACTTTGAGTTTAGCGATTGTGGGCCAGTTTTATGACTGGACAGAGAGAGTGCCTAACACTTTTCCCTTACTATACTTTTGGCTCCCAATTCCAGAATCTCTACTTGTTTCCTTAGTTTTCTTAAAACTAAGTCGCGACTCTATTCGAAACGACTTTGATTATGTGGCAATGGCTTATGCTTCTAGCCATGGGAGCACCCATAATCTGGGTCCAAAGTGATGAAAGCAAGTGGAATATGATCACTGTGTGGTGACGCCCCTTCGGGAGAAGTGTCCACAGACTGATGAATTCAGATGTGGTGAGTGACAAAATCTAAAAGAGGTCCAACAAAAGAGAAAATTTAAGTTAAATTGTGAAAAAAGCATAAACATTGGTACAAGCTGCAATTGATAGGCTAGCAGATTAGCATACCATTGTCAAGGAATTCGTAGGTACTTTACCCAACAGAAAGAGAAACCATCCAACAGTTCTTTCTTTGTAGCTTGTATTACTTGTGTATGTTATGGATTGATTTACTATTCAATAGAAGTTGGGTGTTCTCTTATCTGGCCTAAACTAATGCTTTCGTTAACAGAACAAAACAACAAGATCTGATGAACCTTTTGGGAGCTATGTATGCTGCTGTTATCTTCCTTGGAGCCACTAATGCTTCTTCGGTGCAGTCTATTGTTGCTATTGAGAGAACAGTATTTTACTGTGAAAGAGCTGCCGGGATGTATTCAGAATTGCCTTATGCGTTTGCTCAGGTAATTTCCTATAGGTATCTTATGGGAAAGGAACTATAATTCTCTCGAGATGCAACCTTAGTTCTATCATTCCAAATTAAGTATGGCCAAAATAACCAAATATTGGTTCATTTGTAACTCAAAATATCTTTGATTATTACTTTTTGGAAAATATCAACGACATGACCTAGAATTTATATCCATTTTTGAAAGATAAGCAATGAATGAGATAGCATAGGGAGATGAATTATGTATTGAGTTTATAGTGGCAGCAACCCAAATGAATGTTTAGAGATGACCCACTAATTGTTTATTACCTATGTGTGTATGAAATTGTACTGTGGATGCTGGAAGTGCCGAACGAGTTGTTGAAAATCTGTTTTTATGTTATAGAACTCTGTTTAAGGGCTGAACCATTCATGATTAATAGTTTCATAAATGTGGATTGTGTTTAAGGGCTGAAATTGTATTGTGGATTGTTTTGGCAGGTCTTATGAGATGAAAAATTGACAGAGGCGGACCATTGTGTACATAGCTTGGCGTTGGTGGTCTGGGTCTTGTAGATTGTGCTAACTTGTGACGACTTGTTAATTGCAAATAAAATAGGACAAGAACGCTATAGCTGTGTTTGACACCTGCGAAAAGAATTGCCGAAAAGTTTGCACAAACACACTACTTTGATGATAGGTCTTTTGCAATTGTATAGATAAACCTGTAATCAAAGTCCTGTGGTTAGTCATAAAATCTCTACTGCTTATGAACATGTAACCCTCTAATCAAACTTATAAACCCTACTTTCGTATAGTATAGACTCGTTCATCAAATGCTTCCCCTCAACGTGCATCGCACATCGCAAGTCACCTAGTATAAGAAATAAGTAATGCATGCCTAACTAATAAGTACAAATCAATGGAATGAAGGTTAAATGAAGTGCAAATCCATGGAGTATTTGATTGCTTTTCAAACTTGTTTTCGTTATTAATGGCAAATTCACTTCATCTTTCTTTTGTTAGTGTTGATCATTTTATAACTCATTGCAATTCCGATTCTGGAAAATTGTGACCTTAGCTCCATTCTACCTCATTAATCGGGATCCTATATGGACTTCCAAATTTTGGATAATAATTTTGAAAATCGAACTCCGAAAGCTATGAATCTCAGAGATCGATCCGAATAAAGCAAATGTGTTTTCAACCGAAATTGGCATGTCTATCAGCGTATCCGATGAGCGGGAGGGTGTCACCTTAGTCTTAGATATCTCCAAAGTTATTCCGCCTTCTCTTTTTTTCTAATGTTTGATGTTCGTGTTCAAGATGATTGTAGAGAAGTAAAAAATTTAAAAGCTAAAAACATCGAGAGGAGAGGAAAAAGATCAAAAGAAAAGTCAGGTCACGTACGACTCAGACTTGTGAGAATGCAACCAAATAGAACATAGACACAAACGAGAAAAAAATGTTTACCAACAACTATTTGGTGGACATCTTATTCTTGTGATAATAAAGAAATAAAAAGTAAAGGCCTAGTAGTATATATAGTCCAATAATAAAGATCTCTTGCTTAATTTCATGCACGATGGGTCGTCCACTCAATTAAAGCACGGTCAGCCAATCCATATATATAATCTTTAACTTTGAAAGAAAAGCCAGGGTATGAGTAAAAATAATATCAAGAACGAAATAGTTTCCTAATTATTTAAGGTGTCCGAGTCAATTTAATTGCACGTCAACATTTCTCCAGAGAACCACTCCAACCGTCAAATATATATAAGATTTTTGCTATAATATGATTTTGAAATCATAAGAGACCTTGAAATATGAACCTGACATTCCAGCTACGCCTGACTAATAACTCTTGTTTATTGAACTTTTTGAAGTTTCTGAAATACCCCCATTTTTTTACTATATTTTAATTTCATTCTCGTCTTGATCACATCTCCACTCCTTCCACCTATATCCACCATCTCCAAAACCTCCGACCCACCGCCCACTTTATAACCACAACGACCGCAGCCTCAGTACCACGTTTGGCCCTAACATCGTTGGGGCAACGGTAAATTTAAGAGATATTAGTGGAAAGGGGATGGCCGGGGCTGGTGAGATTTGAACCTTCACTTGGTGCAACAAGTATAAGTGGCCTATACCTTCGGCGGCCGGGAGGAAAAGGAAAGGGGATGGGGCGCATAATTGTTTCAAGAAGTTCTTCAGTTCCCAGACAAATGATACATAGTCAAATAAACAAATAAAATTCAAGATCTATAGTCTATAGTGAAATGGATGACCAAGTGAAGAGCTATTAGAAAAACATGTTGTTAGTTAATAATGTTAGCAATGAACGCACCCTTTTGATATTTTGCCTGTAAAATATTGACCGTCTGGGAGGTAGAGAAGATTCACTGAAAAAGGGAAGAACTCATAAGAGATCCCAATAGTACAAACTTATTTCACACACATGTATTGTGTTTAAAAAAAATACTTTTCTTACTTTTATGTAAATTTCTTTTCTGTCTGCAAAATTTTATGACAAGATCGATCGTAATGGTCAAATAGCCTCCTTAATTACAAAAACTAGCTCAATTATCTGTAGGCCACAAACAAATATGAATGCATGCTATATAAGGGTAATTAAGTCCAATGGTTATTGAAAAATTGCTATAGCCGTATCCATAATTTGGCACCAAAAAGTGCATTTTGCCAAATTTTGGCACTGCCTCCCGATGGTTGGCTATATTTTAGAACCAAATAGATTCAAATTTTAACCAACTTTCACTCCAGCTCAAACCCCACATATAATGAACTAATTGGTGCAAAAATAATATATATATATATATATATATATATATATATGCAAAAAATAGATAAAAGAATAGTATTTCTCGTCATTGGTATGGAAGCAGTAGTGAGCAAGGGGATGAAGAAAGAAAAAAAGAAACTACACATTTCCAAAATAAAGTTTATCGTCGAGATAGATCGAAAAATAAGCATTATTAAAAATAGTGTTTGGACGTAACTTCAAAAATAGATGAGAGAAGAAGCCTATACGTGCATGATGCTCTCTAGTGTATCACTATAGAATTCTGTTTTGTATCATTTTTATTAATGATATGGAAACTTTTCTTTGCTGATAAAAAAAAAGTGAAGAAATCTATGAGTCAAGCCATTTTCTGGCGAAAGAATTTCTCTTCTTTGGGCGACATTTAAAAAATTCCGGCAATGGCATATTCAGGCCATTTTCCAGCAAAATCACATATGAGTCGGCAATTAAGGATGACTATAGTTCCAAATATGGAACCAACTTTGCATTTGTGCCATTTTAGAACCACTAATGGCTCCCCATTATATTGAAGCATGAAGTTGTAAAATCTTCTTTCCATTTACATGTATAGAGCAGATTTCCATACCTTTAGACTTGCACCCTTTTTGGGTGTGTATTATGCACTCCTAAAATATTATGATTCATAGAGAAAATATTATGAATAATGTTAGAATATTGTCAGGCTTATGCTAGTCCCACATTGGCTAATTGAGTCATTATAATAAGTATCTCATAATATAAATAAAGTTTGTGTGTGTTAGGGTTAATTAACACCCTATACACTTCTTTGTCCCTCTAATAACATGGTATTAGAGCCCCACTTTAATACTAACCCTAAACCACCACAACCCTAAATTATTTGTCGAAACCCTAGCCTACCACCACCGCTACCGTACTACAGCCATAAAACCCTAGCCTATCATCTCCAGCAACTTCTGTCTAAAATCCTAGCCCACCTACGTCACCCATCCTCATCATCGTTACCCAAGTTCCCAACAACCCTAAATCACACACACACTGTTCGAACTACCGAGCCACCCTAAATCGAACTACCCACTTCTGAAACTCACTTCTGACACCAAAAATTAAAAAAAAATAACCCCTAAATCGCACACTGTTCGACGCTCAGAACTTCTGTTCCAAGTTCGACAGCCTTCGTCCTGTTGTCGACAGCCCTTGCCAGATCTGCCCAGTCACCAGCGATCCTCGCTGGCCCTCTTCTGTCTCCGATGTTGGGAATGCCTTGTATTCTTTAGTCCCACATTGGTTAATTATGTTGTTCCCGTTGTTGTAGTCTATTATAAATAAGGCTTTTGGGAAACTTCTAAAGTATCTTTTGGGCTCTCATATTATGGCTTTTCAAGAGTTACGGATTACAGTCGGCTTTTTGTATCTCTTCTTCACGTTGGTTAGTGAATCTTCTCTCTCCTCACCCGTGGACGTACCCATCTTGAGGAACCACGTATATCTTGTGTCTTTGTGATTTCCTGTTTAGATTTTCAATTTTTCGTTCTTAGCTTGCATTCATAGCTTTCATTATAACATCCGACATCCCTACGGCAACCCTCCTGGCTGCTGATTCATGTGAGTTTCAGTACATTAGATCTATGTATGGTGTTAGTATAGCTGGTTTATGGTCTCTGTGAGTATTGATGTTGTTTAGAGCTCCATTGGTTAACATTGAAGTCTGTTAGTGTGGTTGGATCATGTTGTAGTCGGTTCGATATTGCTGGTTTATGTTATTTTTTACTCCTATTGTTTGGATTATGGTTTCTGCGGTTGTTGCTTCTTTGGACATGTTGCGTTACAGTTGGCCATGTTGGGTTTGAGCAGTAGCAGGTTCATACAAGTCGGTATTGGTCGTTTGATATGGTGTTAGTTGTTTTTTGGTTTATTATACGTGGTTGGATTAGTTAGTCGTTGTTGATTAGTTGGTGATTATTGTGTTTGTGGTCCTTACGTGTTTGGGAAAATGTCTAAGAAGAAAACAAGTTCGGCCCTCTTTCTACAGTTGTTGGTACTATTTTTGGTTCTAATTCTACTGGTATTAGTAGTCTTTTTAGTGGCTTTCAGTCTCGTGAGCGGCACTCTATTACCTCCACATCATAAAATGGGGGCAATTATATTCTTTGGGCTAAAGCTGTTGAGGTGTATTATATGGGTCAGTCGGAGGACTCTTATTTGACTGGTGAGCCCCCTGTTGCAGATGCACCCACATATGGGGCCTAAAAACTTGTTGATGCCCAAATTCATTCAGAGTTATGGAATAGTATGACGAAACAAGTTGCTAGTACGTTATTGTTTTGTGATACAACTAGGAAAGTGTGGACACATGCAAAAGAGTTATATTCAGGTGTTGACAATCTCCGTCCAACGTATGATCTTCATCAGTCTTTCTTTAATATATCTCAGGATGATGATTCTTATGAGGATTATTATGCTAAGTTCCGGTGTACTTGTAATGAGTTGGATATCTGTGAGCCACTTTTTGCTGATATTCAGGTTATACGGTGCCGGCGTGAGCGTATGAGGGTTACTCATTTCTTATCTGGTGCATCATCTACTTTCAAACCAGTGGGTAATCAGATTTGGGGGATAGTGACTTACCTCCCCTCAGCGAGGCATTTAGTCATCTCCGGCAGTCATCGTCTATTTCTAGTACATCGACTCCTAACCGTTCTACTTTGACTTCTGTTGTTTCTGATAGCTCTGTGTTCTCAGTCAGTCGTGGCCATGGTCGTGGCCGTGATTCTGGGTTTCGAGGTCGTGGTCGCGAATTTGGGATGAATGGTCGTGGTTCTAGTGGCCATACATGCACTGTTATTGGTGGTCGAGGTGATCGTACATTTAGTCGTGGTGGCTGCATGACAGGGGGAGGCCGCAGTCATGGCCGTGGTGCTCGGTTGTGTACTTACTGTGGGGGAACCAATCATTGGGTGAACACATGTTATGAGTTGTATGGCTTCCCTCAGGCTCATCAGGCCACTGTCTCTGAAGATACTTGACAGTTTGCTCAATCTTCTGCTAATAATGTGGTTGTTTCAGCTAATGAGTACCAGCAGTTACTGTCATTTCAGACTACAACAGGATCTTCCACTGCTATGCTTGCTCGGACCGGTCCATCTGTTGCTTGTGTTGCCTCCTCTTCTTCCGCTCCTTGGGTTATTGACTCGGGAGCTATTGATCATATGACCGGTACACCTGCTTTCCCTTGTGATCGACAACCAGTTGGTAGATCATCTCATGTTACCTTAGCTGATGGATCTCCCACTGCTGTTACTGGTTTAGGTTCAGTTGCTGTCTCTTTTTCTCTTACATTGACATCTGTCTTACATGTTCCTCGTTTCCCGTTTAATCTTAAGTCTGTGAGCTATCTTACAAAATTTTTAAATTATTCCGTTACATTTCTTCCTCATGGCTGTGTTTTTTAGGATCTCACGCCGGGGACGAAAATTGGTAGGGGCATTGAGCGAGGTGGCCTATATTACTTGACAGTGTCTCAACCCATTGCCCTTCAGATGTCAGAGTCTCCATATCAATAGCACTGTCGTCTTGGTCATCCCTCTCTTCAGAGTTTGAAGCGTCTTGTGCCCTCGTGTCGTTCCATTAATAAATTGATTTGTGAAGTTTGTGAGTTTAGTAAACACCGTCGAGTCAGTTTTTATCCTAGGGTTGAGCATCGCGTTCTTTTCAGTTAGTTCATTCCGACATTTGGGGGCCTATTCATGTGCCCAGTATTTCTGGTTTTCAGTATTATGTCATCTTTGTGGATGATTTTTCTCGTATCACATATCCTTATCTAATGAAAGAGCAATTTGAATTAAAATATGTTTTTAAATCCTTTTATATGGAGATTAAGAATCAGTTTGATACCTACATTAATATATTTCGTTCAGATAATGCCCGTGAATATTTTCATAGTATACTGTCTCAATTTTTTGCTGATCATGGCATTATTCACCAATCATTGTGTTCTAGCACTCCACAACAAAATGGAGTTGCTGAGTGCAAAATTCGGCATTTGTCTGAGGTTATGCGTGCCTTATTATTTCAAATGCAGGTTCCTAAGTCATATTGGAGTGATGTTGTCCTTACTGCCTGTTACTTAGTCAACCGCATGCCCTCGACGGTCCTAGGTGGTCAGGTTCCCCATACGGTCTTATTTTCCAATCGGCTTCTCCATTCATTACCCCCTTGCATTTTTGGGTGTACCGTTGTGTCCATACTCTTGACCCTGATAGGAGTAAACTTGATCCTCAGTCTTTTCAGTGTATTTTTCTGGGATACTGACACACCTAGAAGGGGTATTGATGTTACTCTCGTACCTTAAATCGTCACTTTGTCTGTGCTGATGTCACGTTCAATGAGTTCTTGCCATATTACTCGGATTCTGTTACTACCAATGATCTCCTTACCCTAGAGTCTGTGTTATCTATGGCTGTTCTAATTAGTTCTGTTCTGCCTAACCCTTTGCAGATTGTTCGGCGTTCCCACGCACCGATACCACCCCAGCCTCTACCTACGGAACCCTCCCAGCTTGTCGAACCATCTTCGCTAGCATCTCCATCTTCCCCCCTGTCGCCAGATCCACCTGCTTCTCGCTATCCGACTCGTGAGAATCGCCACCAGCCGGTAAAATATGGTTTTTCTAATTGTTCTCGTACTTCTCATCCTCTTTCTCGGGTTATCTCATATGATCATCTCTCTCCATCTCTCAGTGCTTTCACTACCACTGTCTCCTCTGTTTTTGTTCCTAACACTGTTCATGAGGCAGTATCACGATCTGAGTGGCGGACAACTATGGAGGATGAAATGTCTGCTCTTCATAATAATGGCACGTGGGAGTTAGTTACTCTTCCTGCTGGTCAAACTACTGTCAGCTGTCGTTGGGTCTATACTGGAGGAAATCTACATGGAGCAACCACTTGGGTTCGTTGCTCAGGGGGAGCGTCATAAGGTATGTCATCTTCGCAAAGCACTCTATGGACTTAAGCAATCTCCTAGAGCATGGTTTAGTAAGTTTAGTGATGCAGTTATGAGATTTGGCATGTGTCGAAATCAGTCAGATCACTTTGTATTTTCTCTTATGTCGGCTCGAGGGAAAGTATTGATCATTGTTTATATAGATTACATTATTATTACTGGAGATGATCAAAAAGAGATTGATGAGTTGAAACAGTTCTTACATAGTCAGTTCCACACTAAAGACTTGGGTAAGCTGGGATATTTCTTGGGCATTGAGGTAGCGAGGTCCAAGGATGGGATCAGTCTGTCCCAAAGGAAATATGTGTTGGATATTCTAAAGGAGACAGGTTTATTGGGAGCTAGACCTGTGGAGACTCTGATGAATCCTAATGTGAAACTCTGCATTGATCAGGGGGAGGTATTTTCTCATCCAGACCGGTATCGTCGATTGGTTGGTAAGTTGAATTATCTTACTAATACATGTCCTGATATCTCATTTGCTATTAGTGTGGTGAGTTAATTTATGTCTGCTCCTCGTCTTCCACATTGGGAAGCTTGTATTCGCATTGTTAAGTACCTTAAGACTCATCCTGGACGCGGTTTGTTTTACTATTCTAATGGTCATTTTCGTGTTGAGGCATTTACGGATGCAAATTGGGCAGGGTCACCTTCTGACAGACGTTTAACAACTGGTTACTGTACGTTTGTTAGTGGCAACCTAGTTACTTGGAAGAGTAAGAAGCAAACTATTGTTGCAAGGTCTAGTGTACAGGCAGAATACCGTGGTATGGCTCATACCACATGTGAGATTGTTTGGCTAAGATCCTTTCTTGAGGAATGGGGATTTCTGTTGCAGTTACCCATTCCTATGTATTTTTGACAATCAAGCAGCGATACATATTTCCTCGAACCCGGTGTTTCATGAGAGAACTAAACATATTGAGGTAGATTGTCACATTGTTCGAGAGAAGGTTGACAATGGTGTGTTGGTTACGCCCTTTGTGTCCACAGAAGCTCAGATCACAGATATTTTTACTAAATCACTGTTTAAATCTCATTTAGAATTCTTATGTAACAAGCTGGGACTTTGTGATATTTATTCTCCAGCTTGAGGGGGAGTGTTAGAATATTGTCAAGCTTATGTCAGTCCCACATTGGCTAATTGAGTCATTGTAATGAGTATCTCATAATATAAATAAAGTCTGTGTATGTTAGGGTTAACTAACACCCTATACACTTCTTTCTCCCTCTAATAACAAATAATATTGTTGAAAAATTACAACACTAAAATGTTACTCCCTCCGTTCCAAAATGAATGTTTTTTGAGTTGTTCTAAAATGATGGTCCTTTTCCAAAAATGGAAGGAAAAATTTGGTGATTTTCCAAAAATGTCCCTCATAGGTAAATATAAGTGTTGTAAAGTAGGTAGAATATACGGGTAATGGTGGAAATGATAAGTATTGTATGTGTAATGATTGCATGTCCCTTTAAATAGTTGAAATTCCCAAGAGAGACTCTCAATATGGAACGGAGGGAGTATGATTCTACTGAAAAATGTTAAGACTCACTACATCACTCATCAAGAATGCTTCACTGTAGCCTCTGTCCGCTTTAAGTTCTTTAGGACGAAATATCCGGGCATGGATTCCCCGGTCCGGTTGATCTACAGTATAGGCTGGATCGTGTCAGCAAGGGATAGCCCAGTTTTCTATAGAGTGCCTTACTTTACCTATAAGGAATTTCTCGGTCCCAACCTCAAAGTAGTTCAAGTTTTGGTCCTAAACGTACGTTACGAATTCTATTGATGAAATGTTACAATTTTTTAGTATAAAAGTCACAAGATACACTGAAATATTATGAATCATAGAGAAAATGTTATGAATTCTATTACTGAAACATTATGACTTTTTGAACAAAAGTTACGAAACACACTAAAATATTACAAATGAAACACACATGCTCTAGGTGTATATGACTCACTCTTTTAAAAAATGTATATTGACTTTTCCCCTAAAACCAAATTTCCATACCACTTGCTCTAAAGGTGCAGTGACAAGTCTAGGTCTATCTGTAGTTCAAAAAAGTCTAGTCTACCCCAAACAGCACGCCGTAAAATATATTCATTTTGGTACCAAACACCATGATTTGCTCTTTTTGCTAATCTCAATAAAATGATTAGTCTATTTTTAAAGCAAGTAAGCTATAATTTAGCTTAAAATAAATTAAATAGGCATCCTGTTTGAAGCCCCTGCTTCAGTTTTCATCTTTAGTGGTTTGAATCATTAAGGTTTCATCCTTATATTGCATAGTTTTCCTATTATGCCCTTAACAAACATGATTGCGAATTCCCTCATAAACTCGACTCATAATCGGCTCAATTAAACCTTGTTTGAGATTGACCCTAGTGCTGAACAAGCCAAGGGTGAACAAATTTTCTTTGTCTATTAAGTTTTCAAGCCAAATTTAGACAATCTACTACTTGGCTCAATAGGTGGGAACTACAAGTAAAACTATAAGTAATAATCACGATTTAATTAATTTCGTCACAATACAATTAGTTTTGCATCGACATAAGAAATAAGTACTTGTGTGCTTAAGTTATCTGAAGGAATAAAAAAAATTCCCATAGTTATTGTCGTGTTACATCAAAATAATAGTATGTGTTGTGTTATAGACAAAGTTCACTTTGATCAAGGTGGTGAGGCATAGGAGGCTTTGGTTCTGTTTAATTAAGCATTTCTGTCTTTTAATTCGCATTTTTATTTTACTCTAACCGTTCATATTCTGGTGTGAGGAAGAATATCAGCCAGGACATCGATCTAGTGGTCAGTACATTGATCCAGTGAGATTCCACAACTAGCCACCAGATCAATTGGCTGGCTGTGGAATCTAAATGCTGAGACAGGCTTCTCTTTATGATTTGTTGTATATATGCACATACCTTGTTCCCTTCCCCGTTTAAATACTGCCTTGGTTCAACTATTCATTGTCTAAAGGCTTAATAATCGGTTAGTTGTGGGATTAATAAAAGCAATAATTAACAACTATTCATTGTCTAAAGGCTTAATAATCGGTTATTTGTGGGATTAATAAAAGCAATAATTAACTTTGAGTTTAGGGATTATGGGCCAGTTTCACTACTGGGCGGAGAGGGTGCCTAACATCTTCCCTTTACCGTACTTTTGGCTCCCGATTTCAGAATCTTTACGTGTTTTCTTAGTTTTCTTAACACTAAGTCACGACTCTATTCGAAACGACTTTGATTATGTGGCGATGCTTCAGTCATGGGAGCATCGATCCATAATTAATCTGGGTCCAAAGTGATGAAAGCAAATGGAATTTGATCACTGTTGGGTGACGCCCCTTCGGGGGAAGTGTCCACAGACTCATGAATCCAGATGTGGTGAGTGACAAAATCTAAAAGAGGTCTAACAAAAGGAAAAATTTAAGTTAAGTCGTGAAAAAAGCATAAACATTGGTACAAGCTGCAATTGATAGGCTAGTAGATTAGTGTTAGCACCTTGATTTCCAAGGCTTGCTAAGCGTGGCTAGCGGTGGCACCTTGCACCATAGCCAACCAGTGAAAACAAATGCATGAGGCAAGCATGTTTTTACAAGGTGACCCGATGGTGTCGGTTGGTGTCGGCATTGGTCCCTTAGGCAAGTGGCAATCGTGATGCACATGAAGGCCCGATGATATCGAGGCATGGATGCTAAACGGGAAGTAGGCTTGTGGGACAAGGCAATCAAGAAAAACGGCTAAGTATTGGGAGCAGGGGTTGGATCACGAAATTGGCCAGGCAGCCTTGAGTTGGCTCGGGAAAAACGAAGGCAGACTCGAGTTGGTTCAGGCAAAATGGTTATTGACGGTTAACAACATTCTGCACATGTTGCTAGGAGCATGGGACAAGTGTCCAAGGCAGGAAACGGGCTGCACATGATGCTGGCAGCATGGGACAGGTGTCAAAGGCAAAAACGGGCAGTTATCGGCAGTTACAGCCAGACAGTTTTAGGATTCAATGTGCTGGCAGATTCTGGGCGAGCCAGCACAGCCCTAGGGCAGTTGGGGGTGTCAACTGTGAGATCATGGGTTGGCCCCATGATCTCATGTACTTAGTGGCCACGTTTTTATGATTGTAAGCCTATTTAGGCAAGGCATTTTCGTAGCCTAAGGCAGAGGGGATGTTCTGTCTAGGCTCTTGAGTGTATTCCTTATATTGTTGGGGCAATAAAGGTTGGGACGGTTCCCGTAACTCTTGTGTGTGTTCTAGACGTTCAAAATATATCGGGTGTGTGAGTAAACACTAGTTGGCTGAGACCAAGTGCTGGCGTACTTGGTGCCATCACGGGTATATTTCTAGGCGAAAAACAGCCCGTGACAATTAGCATACCATTGTCAAGGAATTCGTAGGTACTTTACCCAACAGAAAGAGAAACCATCCAACAGTTCTTTCTTTGTAGCTTGTATTACTTGTGTATGTTATTGATTCATGATTTACTATTCAATAGAAACTGGGTGTTCTCTTATCTGGCCTTAACTAATGCTTTCGTTAGCAGAACAAAACAACAAGATCTAATGAACCTTTTGGGAGCTATGTATGCTGCTGTTCTCTTCCTTAGAGCCACTAATGCTTCTTCGGTGCAGTCTATTATTGCTATTGAGAGAACAGTATTTTACCATGAAAGAGCCGCCGGGATGTATTCAGAATTGCCTTATGCGTTTGCTCAGGTAATTTCCTATAGGTATCTCATGGGAAAGAAACTATAATTCTATCGAGATGCAACTTTAGTTCTATCATTCCAAATTAAGTATGGCCAAAATAACCAAATATTGATTCATTTGTAACTCAAAATATCTTTGATTATTACTTTTTGGAAAATATCAACGACATGACCTAGAATTTATATCCATTTTTGAAAGATAAGCAATGAATGAGATAACATAGGGAGATCAATTATGTATTGAGTTTATAGTGGCAGCAACCCAAATGAATGTTTAGATATGACCCATTAAATGTTTATTACATATGTGTGTATGAAGTTGTATTGTGGATGCTGGAAGTGCCGAACAAGTTGTTGAAAATCTTTTGTTTGTTATAGAACTTTGTTTAAGGGCTGAACTATTCATGATTAATAGTTTCATAAATGTGGATTGTCTTTAAGGGCTGAAATTGTATTGTGCATTGTTTTGGCACGTCTTATGAGATGAAAAGTTGAAAGAAGCAGTCCATTGTGTACATATATAGCTTGGCGTTGGTGGTCTAGGTCTTCTAGATTGTGCTAACTTGTGACGACTTGTTAATTGCAAATAAAAAAGGACAAGAATGCTGTAGGTGTGTTTGACACCTGCGAAAAGAATTGCCGAATAGTTTGCACAAACACTACTTTGATTATAGCTCTTTTGCAATTGTATAGATAAACCTGTAATCAAAGTCTTGCAGTTACTCATAAATCTCTACTACTTATGAACATGTAACCCTCTAATCAAACTTATAAACGCTACTATCGTATAGTATAGACTCTTTCATCAAATGCTTCCTCTCAATGTGCATCGCACATCGCAAGTCACCGAGTATAAGAAATAAGTAATGCATGTCTAACTAATAAGTACAAATCAATGGAATGAAGGTTAAATGAAGTACAAATCTCCATGTAGTATTTGATTGCTTTTCGAACTTGTTTTCGTTATTAATGGCAAATTCAATTCATCTTTCGTTTTGTTAGTGCTGATAATTTTATAACTCATTGCACTTCCGATTCTGGAAAATTGTGACCCTCCATTCTACCTCATTAATGGGGATCATATACGTACTTCCAAATTTTGGATAATAATTTTGAAAATCGAACTCCGAAAGTTATGTATCTCAGAGATCGATTCAAATAAAGCAAATGTGTTTTCGATCGAAATTGGCAGGTCTGTCAGTGTATCCGATGAGCGGGAGGGTGTCACCTTAGTCTTAGATATCACTAAAGTTATTCCGCCTTATCTTTTTGGAAAATTTTAAAATCAGCCCAATAGGCTGACAATAATAAGTCTGTGAATGTGTATTAAAGGGTTCAAAAAGTACATAGAATTACGTATTTCCTTATTTTTTCTAGTGTACTTATCATCAGCCCAGTGGGATGACAATAGAAAGATCATTTCTTTTTTTCTAATGTTTGATGTTCGTGTTCAAGACGATTGCCGAGAAGTAAAAAATTTAAAAGCTAAAAACATCAAGAGGAGGGGAAATAGATCATAAGTAAAGTCAGATCTCGTACGACTCAGACTTGTGAGAATGCAACCAAATAGAACATAGACACAAACGAGAAAAAAATGTTTACCAACAACTATTTGGTGGACATCTTATTCTTGTGATAATAAAGAAATAAAAAGTAAAGGCCTAGTAGTATATATATAGTCCAATAATAAAGATCTTTTGCTTTCTTGCACGATGGATCGTCCACTCAATTAAAGCACGGTCAGCCAATCCATATATATAATCTTTGACATTGAAAAATAAGCCAGGGTATGAATAAAAATAATATCTAGAACGAAATAGTTTCCTAATAACTCAAGGTGTCCGAGTCAATTTAATCGCACATCAACATTTCTTCAGAGAACCACTCCAACCGTCAGATATATAAGATTTTTGCTATAATATGACTTAAAATCATAAGAGACCTTGGAATATGAACATGACATTTCAGCTACGCCTGACTCTGAACTCTGGTTTATTAAACTTTTTAAAGTTTCTGAAATACCCCCGTTTTTTTACTATATTTTAATTTCATTCTCGTCTTGATCACATCTCCTCTCCTTCCACCTATGTCCACCATCTCCAAACCCTCCGACCCATTGCCCACTTTACGGCAGCCTCAGTACCATGGTTGGCCCTGACATTGTTGGGGCAACGGCAAATTTAAGAGATATTAGAGGAAAGGGGATGGCCGGGGCTGGTGAGATTTGAACCTTCACTTGGTGCAACAAGTATAAGTTGCCTATGCCTTAAGCGGCCGGGAGGAAAAGGGAAGGGGAAGGGGCGCATAATTGTTTCAAGAAGTTCTTCAGTTCCCAGACTAATGATACATGGTCAAATAAACAAATGAAATTCGATCAAGATCTGTTGTGAAATGGATGACCAAGTGAAGAGCTATTAGAAAAACATGATGTTAGTTAATAGTGTTAGCATTGAATGCACCCTTTTGATATTTTGCCTGTAAATTATTGACCATCTGGGTGGTAGTGAAGATTCAGCAATATTATTCATAATATTTTGAATAGCTAGTTTGCACAAACTCTATTTTGATGATAGGTCTTTTGCAATTGTATAGATAAACTTGTAATCAAAGTCCTGCGGTTAGTCATAATATCTCTACTACTTACGAACATGTAACCCTCTAATCAAACTTATAAACCCTACTTTCGTATAGTATCGACTCTTCCATCAAATGCTTCCCCTCAATGTGCGATGCACATCGCAAGTCACCTAGTATAAGAAATAAGTACTACAAGCCTAACTAATAAGTACAAATTAATCAATGGAATGTAGGTTAAATGAAGTTCAAATCCATGTAGTATTTGATTGCTTTTCAAACTTGTTTTCGTTATTAATGGCAAATTCACTTCATCTGTCTTTTGTTAGGGCTGATCATTTTATAACTCATCTCAATTCCGATTCTAGAAAATTGTGACCCTCCATTCTACCTCAGTAATGGGGATCATATACGTACTTTGAAAATCGAACTCCGAAAGTTATGAATCGCAGAGATCGATCCGAATAAAGCAAATGTGTTTTCGACCGAAATTGGCAGGTCTATCCGCGTATCCGATGAGCGGAAGTGTCACGCCCCCGATTTTCAGCTAAATTTATAATATATTTTCTACGAACTAAGTCCTTCTCTCAACTATGTTTACCCTTAAATGTCATGTAAATCCAAATAGCAAATCAAATCGCTTTTTCTCTCTAAATTTTTTTTTTTTACGTAAAGTCTCCCAAACATCTTCCATTAAAAGAGATTTACAATAATCAAGGAGATGAGTTTATACATAGCTTTACATATGATTTAATCAAATGGTACAATCCTCAATTGCGAGTAAAGTACATAACATGAATTAGACTAAATGATAAACACTTCCTTAACGATACCAATGAAGCTCTCAAGAGACGTCTCAATGTGCATTCCGTGCAATCCAAGCTAAGCGTCATGACGAGTACCTGAAAGGATAGGGTGAGCTACACTAGCTCGTAGAGATATCCATACCTAAATTATATGCAGAAGTGAAGACAGATCCCAAGGAAAAGCATTTTCCAAAAGCATATTTGTTTTGTCAAAAAGTGAAACTCAAAGTACCATACTCACGCTAAAAACTATTTAACTCCATTTCTCAGGCACTGCCACTCTCACCCACACACACCAATATTCTTAAAATCTCAGCTTACCGTTACGGCGTTACCCAAATCAATCCCCGCTTTTTCGTTGCCACTTCAAAGACCTAACGATTAATCTAAGTTCTTTAATGGAAAGCATCATTTTTCTTGTCTCAAATAACTAGTCAACCTCTCACCAAAATATACACACTACTCAAGTACAGTCAGAATATGAAATAACAATGACACATCGAGCGATACCGCACCTCGACAATATGGAGACTCACCCATAAACCCTAAATCAAATTCCAAATCTCAAGTTAACTTCAAGCCAGAAACCCTTCACCTTAAGATTTCTTTTACAAGTCTAATGTGCAAATACCCTATATGTAACTCTCACAATGCATCACACCACAAGGTACCAAATATACACTCACACAGAATAAGTTGCCCACCGCATATCAGGAGAACAAGCCACAATGATTTGGAGGTCTAAAAGAAGAAATATAAAACACGTATTGACATAGTAGACGATCCAAGGTGGCAACTCAAGTTCAAGTTCTGTGTTTCTCATACGCATATTCCACTTTGTCTCAGATTCACATCATCGATTTCAAGAAAACCAATTTCCCTTTCTTTTCTTTTTCTTTTTGAAAACATCAATAACCCAGCCACTAGAAACATACCACCAAAGCAGAACCATAATTTGCCTTCAGATTGGAATTTGCAAATTGCCATACACATTAAAACTTAACATCTCGATGCAGAAGGATTCATAGCATAACGTAACAAATAAACGACAAATTCCCAATCTCTTATGTCATGTGATTAATCTCATTCATTCACTTTCTGTACGTTAAATCTTATAAGCATGTTTCTGGGCATGGGGACCCGTTCACCCACTAGTCACCAAAACTACCGCATCATTCACATTATTAGTTCAACACAACCAACATCGCCCTTAGAGTCACCACGGCTTTCCCCGGGTCTTTTCCCTAAGTCGATCCGGAAAAGAGTCACCATGGCTTTACCCAGGTCTATTCTCAAATCCACAGAGCAGTAGGTCACCACGGCTTTCCCCGGGTCTATTCCCACTTTCACAAAGTAACAGGGCCACCACGGCTTTACCCGGGTCTATTCCCGCATTCACAGGGCACTTGGGTCACCACGGCTTGACCCGGGTCTTTTCCCATAATCAATATACACTGATGATGTAAACTTGCCGATACGACTTCATAACAGGGTCTAATATACTGAAGCCATTAAGAAGGCAACACCCACATACCAAAACAAGCATACTAAACCAACCCATGGATACCATACATAAAGGAAAAATTGTTCATTTTTCTCTAAAGTATCAAACAACATCAATGTCAATACACCAACAATGCATATCCCTTTAATCCAACACCTAGTCATCTAGATCAATCCATCATATCCGCACACATCAAATTGGCGAAGTTAATCATTTACATTAGCCTATATCCAATTAAACAACGTGAATTCAAGGACGAAACTTAAACCATTGAAAAGTATACTTCTTTTTCTTTGATCCATAGGTCATACATCAAACACGGAATTTGGGTAGCCTTATTACGGCCATGCAATTATAGCTCAATGTAACCACGAAACTGGTGCAAAGGCAGGATTTGGGTCAACTTTGGATGCAAATCTATTTTCGTTCGGACATACCCATGATGCATGAGATGTATCATTGGAAAGCTCTATGTGTCTAGTTTCTAACAAAACAAACGGTGCAGCATTTTGAGTCCCGAGCCAGGAGTTATGGCCATTTTACCAAAGTCCGCCGGTGCTGTCAGATTCTACGCGGGAAGAAGTAAAAATTGATTGAAAAATCATAACTCTTCCATCTTAAACCCAAAAACATTGAAACCAATGCCAAAAGTTGCACCACTACAAGCCCTAAGCTCAGTAAAAATTCCAGGTTTAGAAACGAGAGGAGATTAACCCAACAATAAAAGGGAAAACAGATTCGCAACCATTTTCGCCCTAGTCGACCAACCCTGCTTTAGAAATTCACCAAAAATTGTATACTTAACCGAATCACTTGATTCCAACGCCAATCCCTTCTTAACTTAAATATGTAGCTCCTGTAAAAGACCCAAAGTCACCCAAAATGTTCATCATGCCCAGAGAATTAAAAGAAGACAGTCACGCACAGATTCGCGCATCCAGGAAACAGCCAGTATTCAAAAATTCATAACTAATTGTGTGATTATCGCTTTTTCATGATCTTGGTACCGAAATCTTCGTATTGAAACGTACTTTAACTGTTATGAAGACACCAAAAATTAATTCCTAGCAGAAGGGCTCCCAAAAGACAGATTTCCAGAACCCACGAAATTTTCAGCGTATACCAGATTCATTCAAGACTCAAAATAAATGATCAAACTTGATTCTTGTACATCAAACTAACACTTAAACATGTAAAGAAGGCAGGAGATCCCTACCTCGAAAGTTGAAATTGAAACCCCAAGAATCTCTAGGCAAAATCTCTCCCGAAAACACCTCCTCCGAGCTTTCCAACGCGATCAAAGGCTAGAACTCGACTCTAGGAGAAGAATGCTCCAAGATCCCTTGGTTAATTTGTGGTTTGGGGAAGAAATTTGGTGAGGGTATGAGAGAGAGATGGAAGCCGAGGGAGAGATGAGAGAGTGGCGTGGGAGGAGAAAAAAGAATGAAAAGAAAAATCTCTCTCTCTCTCTCCTGGTATACTTACATATATGTACAAGTCAAAATAACACCTCACATCCCCCCACACACTTAGTAATAACATCAAGTCCCACACTAACAAGCCTTGGCACATTAACCCCAAAACACTTATCCACATTAAATTTCTCCACTTAAGCATTTATAAATATTATTTTTGTGGAAATTAAATACGGGTCTCTACATTCTACCCTCCTTAAAGAAATTTCGTCCTCGAAATTCATAACCAAGTCAACAAATCGTGCAACAACTGAATCACACAACACAACCGTCACAACAAATAGCACAACATCAGGGAAGGTTCAATAAGTTAACCACTATGAGATCTAGATTCAAGAAACCCACACGGATCACAATAAAATCAAGTCTAAATACTTCCCTCCATTTCATCTCTCGTTATCCACATATAGATTCCTCTTTCTCTTCCCTTGTAGCTCAAAATCCTCACATTAGAACAACTCCACCATGTTTCTTCATATCCAAGCGTCCCTTTCAAAGCTTAATCTTAAGTTCAACATTCTTCATGGCATAGCATCAACATGGCATTAAACTCTATCATAATCTCACACGAGTTCTTATTAATCAAGTAACCTCATCAAGCCATGTGATTGCATCTCCAAATATCAGGAACACATATACCAGCTCAATCTCATGAAGGAAAGTACGGCAATTTTAAAAGGATTCAATCATTTTGTTCCACTGTTCTCAATTCTCAATAGGATACAAAGACACTTACTTACAGATGACTGGTAAGTAGAGCGACTTAGACATGCATAACCTTCACAACAGAATGGTTCCATGTTTAAAAGTATAAAATTGTCAGAGAGTACAAATCTTGAACTATAGTTTCACATGATCTATCCTTGTCTAGTTCTCTAGCAGAAACTAAATTCTCCTTCTTCTTTTTTTTTTTAAAAGAACTTCTACTCTAGATATTCAATTCCGAAGTCACGGTGGCCAGCCGTTCTTCAAGCTGAATATCCGGAAGTAGATCCTCCAATTTTTTTTTTTTTTTTTAAAGCAAATAAAATTGATAACTAACCGCATGCTTATACCATTCATACGGAAACACCAAAAGTACTTCAAACCTTTAAATTTTCTTTGTCAACCAAACTTCATGAACCCATATACAAAAGCGCTAAAACAACGCAACTCCAAGACCCAAATTAACTCCACAATTTTCACCATACCTTTCTTGTAATGATTTGTCTATGACTCACCACGTCTATCACATAAATGACCGATTAATCCAACACTTCACATTCCATTTGTATTTCATCTAAAGAAAAAGATCATGCTCAGTCATCGACCCCACAAGATTTCACAAACTCATATCCGAATCAAATGCTATATCATTATAACAACCCAAACCAATCCCATGGCTAAGCCCACAATTCTAGAGCACGCAGCACACCAAAGATGCAGACATATAACTTTCAAGCAGGTAAGATCACATAAGCATATATTCCACATAACACAAAGTACATGAGCATGTAATTGGTAGACAAGTGATCACCTAAACACTTCATTCACATAAACCACACATTGGTCAAACATTGAACAGGACATAAAATATAGATCAGGTTCTCTTATTTCCCATACAAGGGTCAACATGACTATGCCAATAACGTAAAGATAAATGCAAAAGTCACTTAGATAATGGACGTCATTCACCCCTACACACTTAAATGGTGTCTTAAATGCAAACGCTAGACCCATGAGACCTCGTGTCTCCCCACGGTCTCAAAGTATTCTAACCTAAATGCTTTGATACCAAGTTGTCACGCCCCCGATTTTCAGCTAAATTTATAATATATTTTCTACAAACTAAGTCCTTCTCTCAACTATGTTTACCCTTAAATGTCATGTAAATCCAAATAGCAAATCAAGTCGCTTCTTCTCTCCTAAATTTTTTTTTTTTTTTACATAGAGTCTCCCAAACATCTTCCATTAAAAGAGATTTACAATAATCAAGGAGATGAGTTTATACATGACTTTACATATGATCTAATCAAAAGGTACAACCTTCTATTGCAAGTAAAGTACATGACATGAATTAAACTAAATGATAAACACTTCCTTAACTATACCAATGAAGCTCTCAAGAGACGTCTCAATGTGCACTCCATGCAATCCAAGCTAAGTGTCATGACGAGTACCTGAAAGGATAGGGTGAGCTACACTAGCTCGTAGAGATATCCATACCTAAATTATATGCAGAAGTGAAGACAGATCCCAAGGAAAAGCATTTTCCAAAAGCATATTTGTTTTGTCAAAAAGTGGAACTCAAAGTACCATACTCACGCTAAAAACTATTTAACTCCATTTCTCAGGCACTGCCACTCTCACCCACACACACCAATATTCTTAAAATCTCAGCTTACCGTTACGGCGTTACCCAAATCAATCCCCGCTTTTTCGTTGCCACTTCAAAGACCTAACGATTAATCTAAGTTCTTTAATGGAAAGCATCATTTTTCTTGTCTCAAATAACTAGTCAACCTCTCACCAAAATATACACACTACTCAAGTACAGTCAGAATATGAAATAACAATGACACATCGAGCGATACCGCACCTCGACAATATGGAGACTCACCCATAAACCCTAAATCAAATTCCAAATCTCAAGTTAACTTCAAGCCAGAAACCCTTCACCTTAAGATTTCTTTTACAAGTCTAATGTGCAAATACCCTATATGTAACTCTCACAATGCATCACACCACAAGGTACCAAATATACACTCACACAGAATAAGTTGCCCACCGCATATCAGGAGAACAAGCCACAATGATTTGGAGGTCTAAAAGAAGAAATATAAAACACGTATTGACATAGTAGACGATCCAAGGTGGCAACTCAAGTTCAAGTTCTGTGTTTCTCATACGCATATTCCACTTTGTCTCAGATTCACATCATCGATTTCAAGAAAACCAATTTCCCTTTCTTTTCTTTTTCTTTTTGAAAACATCAATAACCCAGCCACTAGAAACATACCACCAAAGCAGAACCATAATTTGCCTTCAGATTGGAATTTGCAAATTGCCATACACATTAAAACTTAACATCTCGATGCAGAAGGATTCATAGCATAACGTAACAAATAAACGACAAATTCCCAATCTCTTATGTCATGTGATTAATCTCATTCATTCACTTTCTGTACGTTAAATCTTTAAGCATGTTTCTGGGCATGGGACCCGTTCACCCACTAGTCACCAAAACTACCGCATCATTCACATTATTAGTTCAACACAACCAACATCGCCCTTAGAGTCACCACGGCTTTCCCCGGGTCTTTTCCCTAAGTCGATCCGGAAAAGAGTCACCATGGCTTTACCCAGGTCTATTCTCAAATCCACAGAGCAGTAGGTCACCACGGCTTTCCCCGGGTCTATTCCCACTTTCACAAAGTAACAGGGTCACCACGGCTTTACCCGGGTCTATTCCCGCATTCACAGGGCACTTGGGTCACCACGGCTTGACCCGGGTCTTTTCCCATAATCAATATACACTGATGATGTAAACTTGCCGATACGACTTCATAACAGGGTCTAATATACTGAAGCCATTAAGAAGGCAACACCCACATACCAAAACAAGCATACTAAACCAACCCATGGATACCATACATAAAGGAAAAATTGTTCATTTTTCTCTAAAGTATCAAACAACATCAATGTCAATACACCAACAATGCATATCCCTTTAATCCAACACCTAGTCATCTAGATCAATCCATCATATCCGCACACATCAAATTGGCGAAGTTAATCATTTACATTAGCCTATATCCAATTAAACAACGTGAATTCAAGGACGAAACTTAAACCATTGAAAAGTATACTTCTTTTTCTTTGATCCATAGGTCATACATCAAACACGGAATTTGGGTAGCCTTATTACGGCCATGCAATTATAGCTCAATGTAACCACGAAACTGGTGCAAAGGCAGGATTTGGTCAACTTTGGATGCAAATCTATTTTCGTTCGGACATACCCATGATGCATGAGATGTATCATTGGAAAGCTCTATGTGTCTAGTTTCTAACAAAACAAACGGTGCAGCATTTTGAGTCCCGAGCCAGGAGTTATGGCCATTTTACCAAAGTCCGCCGGTGCTGTCAGATTCTACGCGGGAAGAAGTAAAAATTGATTGAAAAATCATAACTCTTCCATCTTAAACCCAAAAACATTGAAACCAATGCCAAAAGTTGCACCACTACAAGCCCTAAGCTCAGTAAAAATTCCAGGTTTAGAAACGAGAGGAGATTAACCCAACAATAAAAGGGAAAACAGATTCGCAACCATTTTCGCCCTAGTCGACCAACCCTGCTTTAGAAATTCACCAAAAATTGTATACTTAACCGAATCACTTGATTCCAACGCCAATCCCTTCTTAACTTAAATATGTAGCTCCTGTAAAAGACCCAAAGTCACCCAAAATGTTCATCATGCCCAGAGAATTAAAAGAAGACAGTCACGCACAGATTCGCGCATCCAGGAAACAGCCAGTATTCAAAAATTCATAACTAATTGTGTGATTATCGCTTTTTCATGATCTTGGTACCGAAATCTTCGTATTGAAACGTACTTTAACTGTTATGAAGACACCAAAAATAATTCCTAGCAGAAGGGCTCCCAAAAGACAGATTTCCAGAACCCACGAAATTTTCAGCGTATACCAGATTCATTCAAGACTCAAAATAAATGATCAAACTTGATTCTTGTACATCAAACTAACACTTAAACATGTAAAGAAGGCAGGAGATCCCTACCTCGAAAGTTGAAATTGAAACCCCAAGAATCTCTAGGCAAAATCTCTCCCGAAAACACCTCCTCCGAGCTTTCCAACGCGATCAAAGGCTAGAACTCGACTCTAGGAGAAGAATGCTCCAAGATCCCTTGGTTAATTTGTGGTTTGGGGAAGAAATTTGGTGAGGGTATGAGAGAGAGATGGAAGCCGAGGGAGAGATGAGAGAGTGGCGTGGGAGGAGAAAAAAGAATGAAAAGAAAAATCTCTCTCTCTCTCTCCTGGTATACTTACATATATGTACAAGTCAAAATAACACCTCACATCCCCCCACACACTTAGTAATAACATCAAGTCCCACACTAACAAGCCTTGGCACATTAACCCCAAAACACTTATCCACATTAAATTTCTCCACTTAAGCATTTATAAATATTATTTTTGTGGAAATTAAATACGGGTCTCTACACCACATCCTTTTAATTTCCTGCCCAAACGCACACCTAATGGGCTAAAAAGCCCTAACACGCCAAGCCCGAAACCTAAAAATCAAACCCTAGCCTATGCTGTCACCTCCACTGCAGCCGCAAACATATAGCCACCGCCTCTTCCAGAACTTTTGGCGATGGCGAAAACCGCACAACCTACCAATATCACCGACATTGTGTACGCCTAATTGTGTCTTTCAATGTTCCCAAATCTATTACATGTGCCATATTCAGGATATTTTTGCTTCTTGATTCTCTAATTTCTCTGCACCATAAATTGACGGCAAAACTCTCTTATTGTGAAAACTAAACTCGACAACTCCTTTTTACCCTTTGATCTTTTTGTTAAGGACCATCAACATGACCTCTAAATTTTGTGGCATGCATTTAAAGAAAGAGATGTCAATTTGTCCTTATCAAAGTCATAAAATGATAAAATAAACTAGAAATTTGTAATCTGCTAGGGTACCCTCTATTAATTTAGGGGTCCGATCTTTTTTGTCCCAATTAAACTCTTGAATCGATAAGCTTTTCGGTCATTGGATTGTATGAAATTCAACGGCCGAAAAATCCCTCGACACAGAAATATAGAGATTTTCAGCACAAAGGATCTTGTCACACTAATTTACTCCTTAATAATGTAAAACAATACCAAAGTATAATCGGAAGTGGTAGGGTACATGAAAATGTCTATGAATCTAAACCGTTGATTCCAATTTTATGAACGCTTTCGTTCATCGTACTATCCCTCAAGTACTATAACTTTAAAGCTATTTTTGTTAGGTGCTCGAAATTCTCCTCCCAGAGAACCTTTCAACACGTTATCTCACCATCCAATGTATCGGAAAAAAAGACACTTGACTTGTTGACGTTTGAAAACAATGTCCTACATTCATATATACATTTCCCAGAAACAACCTTCGAACACTCCTCGTAGCCGGATTTCTCGCCAGGATGTTCCTATCGAAAACCCGAGTTGTGCGTGAAAAATCATCTCAATCTGGTATGTAGTGGTGCTAGATTCAATCTTGCATTTTTTCCATTCAGATTGCAGAATCCTGTAATCTGAATAAACAGTGAAAGATTGGATCGAGAACTTACACATATTGGATTGAACTTACTTTTCAAGGGCCCACTCAACTTGTTTTTAAATTATTGAACAGCTCAAATGATAGGGTTCATTTTTGTAAAGTGCTCGAAATCCTCCCAGAGCAATAAGTTTTTGTTACAATGGTGATACCACGTCATCAAACTGACATGGTATCACAACCCAATAACAGGACACCACGTGTTCATGTTGATCCTGCTATGCACATCTGGTGAGTAATTACATAGATTTCACTAACCACCACATCACAACTGCACGGACCCGAATTTATACATGATTGAAAATGATTGATTCGTTGCACCACATCAACAAAATAACATGGTATCACCGTTATATTTAAAAAAATTTCCTCCCTGAGAACGTTTCAACGCGTTAACTGTCATCGTCCAAATGTTCCGAAAAAACAAAAAAGAAAAGACACTTGACTTGTTGACGTTTGCATTTTCAACCAAGTTTTCCGAACAAGACATCTGTCAAGAGAAGTAACCAAAAAAGAAAATGTTGTCCAAACAAATGACGTACCAAACTCAAATTTTGATAAACAATTAGGCCTCATTCCAGAACACCTTCTTAAAAAATAAATATTTATTTCACATTTTTAAATTTAAAAATAATGTAAATAAAAAATAATTTTTCAATTTTTTTTTGTATCGTATTAAAGATCTCAATGAGATCTATCAAAGAAAATCCATATTGATAGGAAAATAATTTGCGTAAGCACATAATTTTTAAGTTTGAAATCGCATAGAATTAAAATATTCTCAGTACTAAAACCGTACGTCAAAACACAATGTATAGAAAAAACTAATTATAAAATTTGGACAAAGTTAAACTAATTATAAAAACTAATGTAAAATGATAAAAGTATTATTTCGGTCAAATTCAGACATTGTGCCTTATTCACATTATGTCGAAACTTCATTTTTTTTTTATCGGCAAATTTTTTTAAATGAAACCCGACAAAGGGTACTATGCCGAGACTTCATAATTTTTAGCAGTCTCAATTTTCAGAAGCGATAATAGTGCTTGTCAAAGGCAAAAGATAACAAGTGCACAAAATAAATAATTAGCTACGCCTGTTGTTGGGATGCTGGGGGGCTGCTGTCCCCCTTGGGACAGCAGCATGCTGCTGCCCCGGTTTTGGGGTTCATCCCGGTCTCGCTCCGATGATCGGAATCGTTCATTTTGTAGAGCTCGTCGAGTAGAACAACTATACAAAAAATTAGCTTAATTGGATATCATTAAGTGCTTGATCGGAACCTTTTTATCTTAAAAAGAATGAATCCGAAACATTGGATCAAATCTACTGTAACCCATTGACGGAGAGTTATATGGGCTCTGATTAAGCACTTAATGATGTCCAATTAAGCTGATTTTTTGCAAAGTTGTTCTACTCGACGAGCTCTACAAAGTGAACGATTCCGATCATCGGAGCAAGACTGGGGTGGGCCCCAAAACCGGGGCAGCAGCCCCCCAGCATCCCTGTTGTTGACTTAAAAGTATCAATCCTTATCCAATTATGTAATGGCATAAGCCACCCACGTTTTTTGTTTTGTTAATTTCCTGGAGCTTGGGATCAACTTGTAGGAAATAATCCACTGCTTTGCACAATGTTCAACCTGAGGGGAACTGGGGAAGAATCAAATGTTGCTGTGACTGTTGGTGGTTTTTTTGTGTGTGTGTGTCAATCGGCATGTATTCATTTATTGATCATCAGGCGAAAAGTCGAAAGAAGCCTCCAACCGAACCCAAACGAGGAAATCTCCCACCCAAGTCAGTGAAGAATCAAGAGATTGATATAGTGAGTCATCTTGTTACTGTAAAAGTTATTAAGGTAGATAGACACATTAGGCAGCTCATGTCAAAGCTAGATGAGATCTGCTTTGGCTTGTATGTACCTTGGTTTACTAATGGGAGGGATAAGTTTTTCTTCCAAAAAAAATAATAATAAGTGTAGCTAGCCGACATGATTTGAAAAATATAACTTGTGAAAATACGTTCTGTATTGAAAGTAATAAAACTATACATATAAGAGCTGCTCATCCTTATTTTAGTTAAAATAAAAACCTCTTCATTTCTCCTATTTCCATTCGAATTTCGATGATCCGAGCCGCTCAATGTATTCAAAACTTGATTTTAAGAGTACCCGCGAGGAATCAGCAAACAAAATGACCGGGAAGAGCTTCATCAGAACAGTTTTTATTTAAACCATTCGATAAAAAATAAACAAAAACTGCTCGGATGAAACTCATAAAATGATTTTTAAAAAAAACTAGAAATTTGTAAAATAATTTGCGTAAACACATAATTTTTGAGCTTGAAATTGCATAGAATTAAAATATTCTCAGTACTAAATCCCTACATCAAAACACAACGTATAGATAAACTATCTTATAGTAATCATGGGAATAAGTGAGATCATGCAACTCACTACAAAAATTTGGACAAAGTTAAACTAATCATTTAACTAATGTAAAACGATAAAAGTATAAGGTAATAGATGTATTTTGGTCAAATCCAGACATTGTGCCTTATTCACATTATGTCGAAACTTCATTTTTTTTTTTATCGGCAAATTTTTTTAAATGAAACCTGACAAAGGGTACTATGCCGAGAAGAGCTTCCTCCGTGCAATTTTTATTTGAATCGTTCGATAAAAAATAAACAAAAATTGTTCGGATGAAACTCATAAAATGATTTAAAAAAAAAAAAAACTAGAAATTTGTAATCTGCTGGGTACACTCTAATAATTTAGGGGTCCGATATTCTTTGTCCCGAAAACTCTTGTATCGATGTGCTTTTCGGTTGTTGGATTTTGTGAAATTCAACGGCTAAAAAACCCATTAACACAAAAACAAGGAGATTTTCAGCACAAAGGATCTTGCCACACTAATTTACCCCTTAATAATGTAAAACAATACCAAAGTATAATCTAAAGTGTTAGGGTACTTGAAAATATCCATGAATCTAAACCGTTTATTCCAATTTTATGAACGCTTTGCATGTATCGTACTATTCCTCAGGTACAATAATTTTAAAGCTATTTTTGTAAAGTGCTCGAAATTCTCCTCCCAGAGAACCTTTCAACACGTTATCTCACCATCCAATGTTTCGGAAAAAAAAAAGGACACTTGACTTGTTGACGTTTGAATTTTCAACCAAGTTAGTTCCGAACAAGACAAGAGTCAAGACAGTTAACCAAAAAGAAAATGTTGTCCAAACAAATGACGTACCAAACTCAAATTTGAAAACAATGTCCTACATACACATATACATTTCCCAGAACCTTCAAATCTGCACACTATAAATATCAACCATTCCATTCTATACAACACGTATCTCTCTCCAAAATGGCATCCCTCATTCCCAAAAACAGCTTTCTAACACTCCTTGTTGCCGGCATTCTCGCCGGGATGTTCCTGTCGGAAACCGCGGTGGCTCAGAACTGCGGCTGCGATGCAACTAATTGTTGCAGCCAATTCGGCTATTGTGGCACTACCAGCGACTACTGTGGGACCGGATGCCAATCGGGACCCTGTTTGAACTCGAATGGGGCCTCTGTTTCTGATATCGTGACTCAATCCTTTTTCGATGGGATTGTGAATCAGGCTCCCGCGGGTTGCGTGGGGAAGAGCTTTTTCACTCGGGCGGCTTTTCTTAACTCCCTCAGTTTGTTTTCGGCATTCGGGACTATCGGTACGACAGACGATTCTAAGCGGGAAATCGCGGCTTTCTTTGCACATGCGACCCATGAGACTGGATGTAAGATTCTCCAATTTCTCTCTCTCTCTCTCTCTCTCTCTCTCTCTCTCTGGATGAGTTCTCTGTATAAATTGTTTGTTCATTGTTAACTTACAAGTAAAAATTCTTATGTTTTGCGCAGTCTTTTGCAATATCGAAGAGAACGGCGGAGCCAGTACTAACGACGCCTATTGCAACGCAACATATACAGACTACCCATGTGCTGCAAACAAGAAATACTACGGCCGAGGACCACTTCAGCTGTCGTGGAACTACAACTACGGTCCGGCCGGATCTTTCATCGGGTTCGACGGGCTTAACAATCCCGAAACAGTGGCAACAGACGCGGACATCTCCTTCAAGGCCGCCATGTGGTTTTGGATGAGGAACGTTCATCCGATCGCAACTTCCGGACAAGGGTTCGGCGCAACAATTCAAGCCATTAACAGTATCGAATGTGGTGGAAAGGAACCTGACAAGGTCGCCGCTCGTGTCCAGTACTACACGGACTACTGCAACCAACTTGGCGTCGCGCCTGGCGACAATCTTAGTTGCTAGGACAGTTAAAGGCCTGGTGCACGAGACGCCCACCACTGCAGAGAGACTATGCAACATACTTATTTAATTATTTCGCCTTGTAATAATGTCCCCATCGCAAATAAAAGAGCTAAGTTTCTAATCACATGAAACCGTTATGGCTCACGAGTCTCATGACTTGAATTGAAGGAATAAGTAGTCTGAACTCAAATGTATTGTTCCATTCCATGGTATCAACTCTAAATAAATAAATTTTGACAGTTCTATGAATAATTAAGTAGATTTCTTTTTCTTTGATCACAAATTTCGATTATGCTTGTATTTTAGGAGATGAAGAGAACTATCACAGAACAGAGTATCATAATGTTGGTTCAATTAATATACTTTTTCAGACTTTTGAAGATTTAATGGCTCGTTTGGCTGACGAATAATGTGATAGAAAACGGGTTAAATCATAAATAATGGATATGCTATAAAGGGGATTTAATTAAGAATGAGGGATTTCTAAAATAGGATTTGTTTGGTAGTTAAAATGGATGGATAAAAGAGTAGGTGGATAAACTAATAATGCACGAGTTTTCTTAGTCGCCCTTTTATATCATCCTTGCAAAGAGCATAAAAAAAAGGAAGAAGGATTTGGAGAGGTTTTAGGGGGACGCTAGTAACTATGCACATCTGAATAAGCTAATGATGGATAAACTCAAAATTTTAAATAAAGACAAAAATAAGTTAAAAAGTCATAATTTTTGAATTTATTCAAAAAAAATTGAGTTTCGATCATAATTTTAAAATTTTTCGATTGATCTCGTCGAAACAAACCAATTATCCACAAAATTTGACCCAAAATCAACAAATGTGAAAATAATTGAGTAAAGAAAAAAGGAAATTTGGCTTATTTGCCAAACCAACCCTAAATGGTAAATACAATTGCTGGCTCTCCCACTTGTTTTGCTAGGGGAAGTATTTTCCACAAAATAAGTTAAAACAATTTTCACATTTTTAGAATTTCTATATAAACTTTAATAACTTAGGGGCGAATGTTAACAAATTTGAGATATTTGTAGGGGCGATTTCGATTTTCTTATTGGAAAAAAAGGAACCCTTTTCCATTCTGATCAATCAGGGGGTGCATGTGTAAGCTTTCGATATTGAAGGGGTCAAAACTAATAGTAAATCTTTCAGAGCACACTAGACCGGTAACAGACCGCTAAAGAATATGAAAAGTTCTTGTCCGGTTCTCAAGAAAACCGCCCAAAATCAAGAAAACATGGCTGTGAAGCATCAGTCCATATTTATCTGATCCGAAGTTCTTCATGCACTCAGAGTTCGCTTGCTCCCATTTGAATTCTTGAAATTCCGAAAATGGCCAGAGGATCCCAGTTATTTACGGGGCTAACCTTGCCGGTGTCACCCCCATCATCTTCTACCTCTGCCACTGCCCTCTGTACAGTGGAAAGATCTCTCAAGACATCACTTTTCAATGGTGGAGGTACTCTCTTATCTTGTACCCTTTTGTGGGTTGTTGGGTATTTCCAATTTTTTTGCTAGTTTTTTACTTGGCCTTGTTTGGTTGCTGAGAAAATGGAGGAAATTGAAGGAAGAAGAATTAATGAATTTGGTGAGAGTGAGTGGTATAGTTCCTCAGTGCATATTAAATCTTCTTATGTTTAGATTTAAAATTTCTTTGCTTTCCTCCATTTGTGATAAATCAAACAATGGAGTTGTGGAGCTGTGTGTAGAAATTATCCATTTTGTGAAGTTTTTCAGTTTTTGGTAGTTGAAAACAATTCAACAAGCAATCACGCGAAGAACACTTATTACGTGGTTCTGCCTCAGCATGACTCGAACGTACATTCACAAGCGAAGAGCAAGAGAGGTTTCACTATGAACGAGGAGGAGAGACATCCGTCACTCTCTAAGTTTTATCCAATATCAAGGACAAAACCTTTGTGGAACTTGAACAAATCAAGATCCTAATGGAACACAAATGGCAAAACCAAAATGGGAACCAAACCCCTAAAACCCCATGATTGGACCTCAAAAGATTGACTGTTTCGGACAGCTGTGACTCCCGTCCAGATGGAGCTACTTCATATTCAATGCCCTTTCAACACATCTCCACCTTGACTTGAATTCCGTTTGAATCCAACACCATTAGCAATCCTCTTGCCAAATAGTTTTCTCGGAAACCCCCCAAGATGCAAAGTAAACATAATATTTGGTTGTCTGAACATCTGCAGTATGCAATAGTTTCTGATTTCTGTCTGTACTTCTCAACAAATTTGAAATGGATGTAGTAGGCACTGAGTGCTGGATGCTTAAATCTACTCGAATTTAATTAGAAAGGGTATCACTTAGCAAATGTCGTCTTCACACAGGAATGCATAAATGATCCATGAATGTTCCCGTTTAGTAAAAAAGGAATTTACTCACAGTAGGATCTTTTAAAGTTCACGGATAAAGGTGTCCTAAATCATCATACGCAGTAGACAAAAAGAGTAATTCTTTGCTCGATGAGCTTTGATGATTTATAGTGCTAATTTATACAGAAATATGCTATCTATTGATACATTTGTCACTCTTATCAAAATACGCATGTTTTCTTTGGAATTAAATTATATAAATTTTACCCTTGGAATCTATTCCAACTGGTTTCTAAATAATTTACCACAAATGTAACCGTCATCTTTAATTCTATTGTCATCAATTGATCAATGTGAATCATCATTCAACAATTTCAATATACAGAAATATTTTTAAAAATATAACTCTATTTTTCTCTTTTTCATCAATTCTAATCATCATAATTACTTTATAACATATAATCTTATAAATCATTTTTAAAATAACATCATCATTAAACCCTGTAATCCTATGTATCTCGGGTTCAATTAAGATGTGTTCTGATTGGTCAACACACTATTTGGTGCCACGTGTAATTTTCTTATTGGGTGGCATATTTTAGGATGTAAACAACTAGTAGATTTACTTATGACAATCACAAAATCATTTTTCTTACAAACTCTCCGCTCACAATCTAGCATGACAGCTCTAGTTTCAAATATCTATAACAAAAAAAAATGAATATGTATAAGCACAATTTAATATCTCGTATATTAAAAATATTAATTCTTGCATGTAAGCTTTATGTGGCATATAAGTGAAGGTGTGTGCACGTGAGTCTGCATAGGAATGGAGTGGGAGAAGTCATATATTTGTAATTGAGAGAGTGAGAAAAAAAGAGAGAGGCAATAATCATATCAACCGCGAAGAAAGAAGAATGCAACCCGATCAATCGCTATATAAGTCAGCAATCAATCGAAAGCTGCTGGATGGTTTAGTCATCAGTAAAAAACAAGTCTCGAGTTTTATTTTGTTATCCCTACTATATATAGCAGTCTTTTATTGGCTGCTAGGGTAACGAAAAAACACAGCAGCAGTGGGAAAAGAAAAAAGAAACGTGGGTTTTTGGTCAAGAGATGAATCAATATGCTGATTCGGTTTTCTAATTTAATCAAAGGTATGTTGCCTGAATATGTATTTTATTATCTTTGAACTAATTAATCAACCATTATCGCATAGTATATGTTCTAATGTGTCCTGCATTTTTAAACTAAATGGGTCCATTTGTCATGTCTGCGTGCTACTTAGCTTGGGGGCTTCCGATCGATGTTTTCTATCGAGATGCATACAAGATTAACAAAAATAAATAACAAATATGTATAATAACAACAATAATAACTTACCTGATCAGTCGTAAATTCCGTTGTGTAATCACGCCTAACGTAGGAGTTGCTCTCCACACAAGGAATATCATTCGTAATATCGTTCCCAACTGACCAATTATCCGAAAATAAAAAATTGTACTGATCCATAATGTTCTTTTATGAAACTCTCCCCAGACACTTTGTCAATTAATGATAATCAAAAACTGTCCAGCCTTAAGGTTTATAACTCCTTAAATACGATGCAAACCCTAACCCTACTAGGAAAAGAAAAAAAAAACTAATGTCGGAAAGTTCCGAAATTATTACGTATTCTGAAAATAAAAGAAAAAATAAAACTTCTCCAACAAGAACGAACGTTATTGGACTTTCCCATTAAAAGTTATAAATAAAAAGATTACTTTCTAAATGGTCATAACTAAAATGATCAGAAATTTTTTTCCCTTTCTACCGGTTCAAACAGATTTAAATTTTAAACACATTTTTTAACCTCGTTAGACAGTTTAAATTACGAAAAAAATATAATTTTTCTATTTTACATTATTTCTCCATCAATATTAGGCTCGTTTGATAGGTTTTGTTGAGTAAATTTTAAAAATATTTAATTTTTTTTAAAAATATATGAAAAAAAAAGTTATTAACATTTAAAATTTAAAAAAAAAATCAAAAGAGAAAGAGAGGGACCGCTGGGGAGAGAGAGAGAGAGCACATGGGTGGGGGTAAAAGGTAGTCAGTCTCTGCCGTGTCGGGGGGAGGGGGGCCAGACAGGTTGGCGATTAGTAACCTTATGTACTCTCCCCTTTCTCTCTCTCTCCCCTCTCTCGTCTCTCCGAATTGAAAACAAGTCTAGGCTTCGCTCATCTCCTGGTTTCAAGCTTCAATCTAAAAACATTTTCAGAAAACAACCCAAAATGAAAACCTCCTCTTGGCCAAAACCCAACAGCAAAACCACCCCCTACTCCAATTTCTTCACCTTTTTTGATCACCCAGACCTCTACCACGGCACCACCCTCAACAAGCGCCCAAAAATTGGCCACGGTGACGACACCACCCTTAACAACAGCCCAAAAACAAACGACACCGAACCCTCTGAAACGTCGCCGTTCAAAGGGATCCACTCCACATCCCTCTCGGCCAACGAAACGAACGAGGATCACAACCGAATTGTCGGATTTTTTCTCGGATGGGATCAGAAGGACCGAACTCTACCAGAAGGGCCTCCAAGTCCAAATGGGTCCGACACTAGCGTTTCCGTCGGGTCAAACACGCATATAATCACCAGCGTCAGCGTCGCGACGCGGCAGCTCTTGGACATTGAAGGTGAGAATTCGATCCTGAGGGCTCAGGTGGTTGAGCTCAGCCACAGGCTGCAGTCTTTGAACGAGATTGTGAGTTTTATGAATATGAGTGGCGGTGGAAATGGGTTGTTGGGCACATTGGAGCCTTACATCCCTTTTGAATGGTGAGAAAATGTGAGACAAGAGAGAAGTCATTTCTCATAAAATTTCACTATTTTTGGTGAGATTGGGTATTCTGTACTTTTCTCTCCATTTTTACTAAAATAGTCAATCTAAATGTGTGATTTGGCTAAAAATCAGAAGGAAAATTTAGAGGCCACCCCCAAAAAGTAAGTTTAGATTTAATTTAGTCCTGACAAAAATATTCTTTCTTTTATTTCAGTGTTTTTTTTTACTTTTCATGTATTTTTATTATTTTGTCCATTCTTCTTAATTTTTTTGTGTACGTGTTCATTTTTAATAAATTTTATATTTTTAAAATCAATTCCTTATCATATTTTCGGAGAAAAATACAATTGGTTATGTGAAGTGGCCTAGCCAATTAACATAATATCTATGCAGTTTTTTAATGAATTGTTCAATAAAAAACTGTTCGGATTAAGCTCTTTTTTGTCTTTTTTTTTTTGCTGATTTTTCACGGGTAACTTTAAAATCATGTTCTGATTACATTGAGTGGCTCGAATTATCGAAATTCGATCGAAAAATGGGAGGTCGAGACTTGAAAACGAATATATATATATATATATATATATATATATATATATATATATAGAGAGAGAGAGAGAGAGAGAGAGAGAGAGAGAGAGACTTGGGAAGATTTGCAAAGTGTGAATGATGGTTTACGTGAACATGAGGAATTCGTTACATATTTCTAGTGGGATAATTTTATTGTATATATTTAGCTTTGCTAACCTTTCCAGATGGAAAAAATTTGTTGTTCTACCTTTCGGATCTTTAAAACTATACATATCTTCAATCATTACTTCATTTCTTTCTCCACTTACTATCAAAACTAAACTAAATTAAACTCTCAACCAAACAAAACCCTTCTATACATAAAACTGTCATCCATTTCCTTGTTGGCAGCCTTTGGCAAAGTTTAATGAAGCGTCTTACATGAGTTTCTATTTTGTTTTCTCTATTCTTTTGTGTCTCTTATCTCTCTTTCTTTTCTTTTTTTCTTCTTAATTTCAAGTGCTTGCTAGGAGTATAGAAGGAAAGCATGTTAGTTAAATTCGGCCATATTTCCCTCATATTGCAGTCTAAACTTTTTGGTCTGTGCTAATCTAGTTCTCTGTTTCACACAACCTAGAGAATGATAGCTTCTTCGTTTGTAATATTTCTCCTCAATTCTTATTTTATATTCCTTGTGTACGAGGTGTAGATTACCCTTCTGACTTTTTTGAAACAAATGTATGTTGAATCTTTTCGAATCATGCTCACCGTCTTATGTTCATTGGTGGGATTTATCAGTGTTCCTATTTACACAATCTACGTACATTGAATCTCTTTACCATTAAACTTGTTCTGTGCCCCTTGATACTATTGGTGGTGGGAACATATTCTTTCTTTCATATGGGTCTTTCATTCTAATGCAATGCATTTAATGTTTGTTTTGTACCCTGTTTTGATTCCACAGCTCAGACAGGAAATGCAAATAGCGAGGATTGGCAAGAGGAGATTTATCAAAAGGTACCAAGTTATGGTTTTTTCGCTTTTGGTTCGCATTTCGGAAAATGTGAGAACTTATTTTTGGCACATAACCGTTTCTTGTTGCTTTCGGTTTGCACCTTGGATATGTAATTTCAGAGAGCCATTTGTTGGAAATTGAAAGGATGTGTGAGAGAGATAGGGAGGTGCCTTCCACATTTACCTATTATTTTACTTGATAACCTATATAATGCATAGTTACTATTGGATTGGTTGAAATACATTTTTGGGCCAATTTTCCTAACAACTTATGTTTTGTTCTCTTTGCTTTTCAAAAAGAATTTTTCAAAAAATTCTCCCTAGATTCTCCTTACTTACAACATTTTTCTTTCTATCTCTCTCCACTTATATTACCCCTACTATTTTTTTAAAAAAATTTCAATAATCAAACCAAACACAGCATTAAGCTTTGGGACATTAGATGACTTAGTATGGTATCGAAGCTAATAAGTCTTGGGAATTTCTTGATTCAAGTCTCTCCATTTGAAGTTGTTCCCCGTTTGTATTTCTGCTCCTCTCCTTTGCATTGCGCGTCTTTGTATGTTTGGATTTTGCACTTCCTAATAGCCGAAGTTTTTGGGATAATAAGTGTCGTAACAAGTGACGACATCAATTTTTATATGCATGGCTCATGAAATTATGAAACTTCTATGATGCAGATTGAAGTCATGAAGGAGGCTTATTTACCAGAACTAACTGAAATGTACCATAAAATTGTTGGTAAATTGCAGCAGGTTCGTTTCACCTACATCTTGTGAAGTTCATTTCCGTACATAAGTTATAGCTCTCCAGTAGCTGTTTGGTCTAAACTCAAGGGTTAAGGACATTGCTATTTATATGGGAAACCTGTTAAGGAATAATGCGGGATATGTTAAAAGTAAAAAAATGTCCCTTGCTGCTTTGGCAGAGTCCACACAGCTTATTGCAGAGCTGGATGCCATAAGCTGTGCAAGGAACAAAAGGGTCCCTGAGTACCTAGTAATTACAACTCTCCCATCACAGAAAACGGAAAGTAAAATATACAACTTCCAACCTAAAAAAGAATTAGTACTTATGTAGATTCTTTATCTTTTGTAAGGTCAGTGAAAATTGCTATTTACTACGATGTTCTCTCATTACAGCTCAAATTTTTACCTTTTGTCCTGCATGATTCCCTTTCTCAGCAACCAAAACACGAGCAATTCGAGAAGCTTGAGATGTTTAAGACTATGTTGGAGCGTGTTCTGCAGTTCTTACAAGTTCCAAAAGCAACATTTTACCTAATTTCAAGGAGAAGCTTCCCGCCTACGAGAAACAAATAGGTAACTTCCTCAATGCAAATAGGCCGCGGAAACCTGGCCCCTCACTGCAGCAAGGGCAACAAATTCCCCCACCTCCTAAAAGCGACGTTTAAGTTAATGTTTCTTACCAAAATGCTTGTAAAAGTCAAATATTGGTCAACAACCTCTAGGAACATTCAATTGTGTTGTGAATAAGGTTACAACATGTGAATCAATGGGGGTTTAGTGCTTGAAATAAATTTACCGTTCTCGATGTCCGATTCCCGTTACACATTCTCCTATACTCTCAATATCTGTCAGTTGCAATCGTGGCAGTTATGCCAATTGACACTGCAATTTAAAACCATGTTCGTGAGTATTCACGTTTTCCTAATTTAGTTACTCTTTCTGTTTGGAAGTCGTCGTTTATTCAGTATGTATGGAGGGACGGTAATCACTGTGGAGGATGATTTCCTGGATTAGAATTTTTTCTGCTTTACCCGAAAGAAATTGCATGCTGCACACCTAATCAAGTGGTTTCAAAAGACGTAGTACAAGATATAGCATGCAGCATAAAAAAATCTCTCTTTGCTAACATATAGTAAATCTCAAGGAAAGGTGCAGCCAGCCAGCCAATGATTCATGGGTTGTTCAAGACCCGCGTAAAAGTATGGAGTTTCCATCTTTTATTGATGTACTGGTGTCAGGGCCGGTCCTGAGCTAAGACGAACAAAGCGACGAACTTAAGCCCCTGAAGTTTTGCTCAAAACTAGGGCCCTATATAGGGATAGGTAGATATGTAATATATACTCCCTCCACCCTATTTAAATGACAACTATTCCATTTTGGGATGTCCCAAAATAAATGTCCATTTTGAAAAGTTAATTGGTAAAGTGGAGGATAATTTTAAAAAGTGGAGATAAAAGTTAATGTGAAAAGTGTAAAGTAAAGAGAAAAGTTGATGGAAAAGTGTATAGTAGATGTGAAAGTCGACTCCTTAAACTACGTGTTTTTCAAACTGAGAGACATTTAAAAAGGGACAGTGGAGTATTTAATTTAGCGTTTGTATAACACATGAGCTAAATAGCTTAGCGGAGAAGCTTAGTTTTGTTATTCAATAGGTACATGGTTTAAGTCCTATGAACCTCTCTTTTTCTTCCCCATAAAAATATTTTTTTCTCTCACAAGTTCGTCATAGGCCCTGGGAATCTCAAGGCCGGCACCAACTGGTGTCATGATCTTTGGACATCATTGATAACCCATGAAGAACTGTTTTTGCCTTCTTCAAAGTTTCTACCATTGTGGCGCTCATATAATGTTCAGGAGCATTGAAAATATCTCAACTTTCATCTAGTTTCTTTTCCGGGCTGGTCATGGGAAATAAGCAAGTGGAGTATCAAAGTTCATTTAGGAATTAGTCTCAAACAAACAAAAAAAAAGAAATTGTATTGATTTTCGCGCTCCACTTTTTACTGATGGCATTCTAATTTTAATGTAAAGTTACTAGTAACTTCATAAACAGAGTGGAGCGCCATCAATAAAAAGTGGAGCACGAATTTCAATTTATTATTTTCTTCAAGCTGACTTCCTGTCGTTCCCAAAATAATAGTAAAGTTTACTTCGTGGAAAATTTAGTTCAAATCCTGCATTATCTATTGATTTTTTAGGACAAATGGTGGAAAATTAGTTCGACAAGTGGTCTTTTGGTTTGGATAAAAAAAAGAGGTGGTATTTTGGTTACACAATGCTACTTTTTGCTACCGCTCTAAAAGCGTGCGTGCAGAATTTGAGTAGGAAAGTTCAATCGAAATTGAATTATTAATTCGAAGGTTTGACTCAAATTCACATGTTATATACTACTTCCTCCGTCCCCAACTGCCTGCCTCAACGAAAAGTGGTACAATTTTTGGATTGAAAAAATAGTACTTTCAAGCATAATTTTTAAAGTTCGTTACACCAAATTAAAGTACTTTATGAGCTCTTTAATATGTTGCAAAGAAATTCAAAAAATTATGTCCGAACGTAAAAAAAAAAAAAAAAAAAGATTTAAGCAAATTATCTTGGCTCTGTTAAATGCAAGAAAAAAAATACAACCAAAAGCAAAATTCAGTTCTAACAAAGTATGGAGGTTGATCCTACAGCTTAGAAACTTCCTTGTATTCTTCAGCCCGTAAAATGCACTGGATCAAAACAATAAAATCTTCAAACTGTTATTTTTCTCATTTGCTTTTTGAGGAACCAAAGCAGGGAAAAAAAAAAAACAGGGGGTTTCCTGGTTGTATGACGGCCGACTGCGAGTAAAGGGAAAATGGGTCATACTTGACCCACATTTGACCCAACCCATTTTAACCCGCCTACTATTGACCCGTATTTGACCCGCAAATATTCCACCCTATTTAAATGACAACTATTCCATTTTGGGATGTCCCAAAATAAGTGTCCATTTTGAAAAGTTAATTGGTAAAGTGGAGGATAATTTTGGAAAGTGGAGATAAAGGTTGATGTGAAAAGTGTAAAGTAAAGAAAAAAATTTGGGGTTCGATTTTTCATATGAAGAGTACCTTGCAGTAAGTGAGGGGGATGTGACTGGTGTAGTCTCGCTAGCTCTTCTGGAGGTTTAGATTGCATAGTTGAGTCCATTTAGTGGCCTCCGTAACGAAACAAAAAAATAATACTAATAATATACAACCACACACCTACACCACAATCACACAAATTCACTCACATCAAACATGGGGTTCACACACATAGTGTGTATGCACTTTAAAGCTTGGATTGCGAAGTTAGATCCATTTAGTGGCTTGAGTATATGGTTGTTTCTCCGTTACTAAAAAAACAAACTAATTAATATGCGATCACACACTTGCACACAAACTCACTTACATCAAACATGGATCTAAATGTGTGCTTGCAATGTGTGAACCCCATATTTGATATGAGTGAGTTTGTGTGATTGTATGTGGCAACAGCGTAACTGCAACAAAACAAAAAACAAAAAAAACGATTCATTGCCAGTGGGCAGTAAGCAGCTCTTATTGTTTGCTTACTGCACCATCTTTTATTCCCTTCCCCTGTGGAGTAGGTGCGCACTGCCAAACCAGGCATATCTCATGTTCTTGCGATTGCTCGCGGTTGATCGATTGTTTCTTCTTGTGCACAAGCACAACAAATGACTAAATTTCGTTCCACATTAATTTTATCACCATACAATGGCTCAAAGATAACATACAAGGGATGTGTTCTTCTCGTTGTGCAAATGAATCAAAATAACATAAACCGGAAAAAGTAACAATTTCCTGTAACGATGCACAAGTTTGATTTCAATCCATAGCTATCAAAATCTCATGCAGAACAGTTACCATTCACCTACTTCATTGGAGGGGTAAGCAGTAAAAAAGTTCATAGCCACGGAATACGAAATTAAAGGACGAAAAATCAAAGGATGAGGACGACTAACGCAGTACTTTTATGAAGCTGTCACAATTCCGCACCCAACATCACGGTAGCAAAAACAATTCACACAAGCTAATTTGACAAGAACAATTGGAAATACCGAAAACAAACCAAATATTACGGGATTGCAATCTGAGTGGTCCTTGAGCCTTTCACTTTATCCGGATTTTCTTAAAACCTTCAGCTCTTATCATGGTGTAAAATGCTTTGCTCCAGCTATTGCGATGACACACGTTCACCTTCTCCAAAACTTTTGCGTTGTTCAAAAAATAATCCAACAGTTCCTGCTCATATTCCTCCCCTCCAAAGAACTTAAACTCTATCTCCTTGAGGTGAAAGAGCAAACAAGAAGGCACGCTTTGAGGTGGATTCCAACGGTGTACAGGCTCTGGACCTATTGGGCCACTGGAATCTACCTGATTACAGAATAAATTAGAAATGTCACAATTGCATTGCTACTCACATAACTATAAAAGGAAAGCATACCGCACTCCACTCACCTCCCCAAACACAAGGGACCCGAGACGTGGCGAGTTTTCCAGCAACTCTGGCAACAATGCCCATACCACAGTATCACCCCCGGTTGGACCAAGCTCCAAGTAAGTCATGCAATGGAACTTTGGCAATCGGCGATTTGCTATTTGCATAACCTTCAACAAGGAATACTTTACTTGGTCAACTACTATAAAATGACCTGGAAAATTTAACTAGCAAACGATACATACAAGCGAGTAGACTAGTCGAGATTTTGTAAGTTGTTAGAAATGAAAATACATAAGAATAAGCTCCTATACCTCCATGAATTCACTAGATAAGTATAGACGTTGTACGTTGGATAACCCCTTGAGAAAATCACTTACAGCTTCAGAATAGTCAAACTCTAAATCAAATTGGTCGGTGGTATCAAAATAGTAATACGAGCTTCAGCCAGATGACATAAGCTTTGTAATGAATAACCTTCTGCAACATTATCCGTGATGTCAAGGAACAAAAGAGCAGGGGTCTCGAGCACAATTGTGTAGGAGTGCTCCCTAAATTCCCTGTAATTGGAATACAAATCATAGATAACCAAACTTGTGAGCATAGGTGCCGAAATCTTTACAACACGTACATCTTTCCCAACACATCCTCTCATACTCAATTCGTCAAGCACCGGGCAACCACAAATGAGCCAATCGATTGACTCATCATCTGAAAATTCGACACTATGAAGATGGAGAATTTTAAGATTCGGTAGATGAACCGAAGCTGGTACATTCATAACAAATTTGGCACCCAATTTTAGTACCACCAATGTTCCACAAGAGAAGAGGTCCTGAGGTAGCTCTGTAGAATGCTCCATGGGAATGGAGAGATGAAGCTCTTGAACACGAGACAATAAGGCGGCAGCGATCCATGCATTAACATTTGACAGATCATAACGCTGAGTGCACTTGAGATGGAACTTATTTAACCGGGAGACTCTATGTAGTAGCACCACTCGATCAATGAAACTTGTGAAACTCGTTTGCAGAGACGGAGTTCTATCAATCTTGTGAGGATTTAGCAATAATGTATCATCAAAGTCCACACTGTCGTACGATGTCCAAGATTGCTTCCACTTGGTTGACAAGACACAAGTTGCCACAGCATTTTTCGTGGGAAGAAATGAAAGGATGTGGCTAATAAGGTTGCATGGCAAGTTGCTGATCCTGTCTTTACATTTCTTGACACTTCGATGCTTGGAATGCTTGCGGATTTTTGCGGTTGAACGCATGATTTCGCCCACTATTTTAGCCAACAAAATACACTAGTAAAATAGGTATAGTGAAGAACATATACAGATTAAAAGACTAAAAAAGAGAAAGAAAAAAACTTTTTGGTACAACATGGAAGATAGGTTGTCCGAGTTGATGGGTATTGTTTTGCTGATTAATCTGTTGAAGTAATTGAAAATTTGACGTAAAGATTAAAGATGGTTGAGTCAAATAAGTGGAAAGCAGTTAATTTCAAAAAAATCATAACCATTAAGTTTGGTTCAAAATCAGTCCCCTAGACCAACATCCAGACCTGCAAAAATACCCAGTGTTCTTATTTCTTGGTGTTGGAGGTAGCCAATGTCCTTCTACAGTGGTATCATGTATCAAAATCCCTATTCTTTTATGCTAAGAAGCACGATATATGTCAACGGGCCTCACGTATCCCTATCCAACACATCTGCAACACAGATATGTGTCCGCTTAATTTATAACAATGTTTTAGTCAAGACAAGTTTAGGGCAAGTTGGAAAGACGTTAGATTGTCATATTTATACCTTGGATTAGTTAAGATTGCAGTGGCTGCCTAAATCTTGAATATCTTAAACTTCATTGTTTCTATATCTTCAGAAAGTTAATGTCTTTGTTTTTTCGTATAAAGTTATTGTATGTAAGTTGCAACTATGATTTGTTTGTCGTTTTCGTACCAAAAATATAATTTATAAAACTAAGGAATTAACTAATATTCCAATGAACAGTGGTTAAGTTCAAAATCGTCTACGGAGAGTAAAAGCTAAGTTGCGATATGTTCAATTGATTTCTACTTTAATTCTAAAAGGAAAATGTTTGGATTTGATTTGATTAAACTAAAAGCTATTAAAGGATTTGTAAACGAATGAGAGAAGGAACTAGGGTTTCCGATTCAGTCTCTCCTTGTAACATAATTGTTTCGAAACCTAGGGTTCATATTCAACATTAAACCAAACCATCGTAGGGTAGCAATTCCTATCGATAATCCCCAAAAATATAATCAGGATTCATACTCCGTATAGGCTATCTCAACACGGCATCTCACTGAATTTAAACAACGACACAACCTGTCTCACGTCGTATAGTCTATCTCAAGGCCTATCTTAGAAACCATGGATACAAACACATTCAAATGTCAGAAAAATATTAAACTTCATAAAAAGTTATGAATCGACCAAGTCATACAATCAAGTTGTATATAAAATCCTAAGAATCAAACAACTATGCTACTTGGAGAGATCTCCTCGTCACCCTCGCCGAATAGTCTAGCCCCTCATGGAGTGAGAATAAATAATCGTGAAACAAATAAAACTCCATTGAACAATAAACTAAAAAGCTTTGCAGAGAATAAAAAGATTGAACCCTGAAGCAAGTTTTCTTCTTCCGTCGTGTTGTTGCTACCTGCTACTGCTCTGGCCGCCGAGGCGTGATGAAATAAGATATCCCTCAAACCCTTTTTTTCCCCTCTTTATATACTGTGCTCCCCTGAAGTTGTAATCGGCCGAGAATTTTGGCACAAATTAACCACGTGCAAAGACTATAGTTTCTGCTCTTTTTCTTTTCTTTTTTTTTTTTCCTATTTTAAACTCATCTCATCACTTGATTAATTGTATCGGCACGGCTTTGCCTCGACACGAAATAAAATCAAACTTTGCGCTTAAACTCCAAGTGTTATTCATCGGCTCCATGAATCCTGAAACACAATTAACAAGTATCAATCCCCAAATAGCGCACTAAACAGATGTAACAAGTCTAAGTTAAGGAGCGTAAATAGGCGTATTTACACACCTATTAATAATACCTATTTTTCTTTCAACGCGTCTCCAACATTCAAGTGTCCCAACTATATGGGAAAAATGTTGTGTCCTTCTCATGCTCCATTTTCCATGTCCGTAACCGTACTTCTTAGCTCTGGGTGTAGTAGGGAGAAGACATGAGACAAGGGAGAGTTTGGGTAAAGGGGATCCTATGCCCTTCTAAGGAATGGTGCAATTTGAAACGTGGGTAACTAAGTAGAATAACTGCACAAACTTATATCCATACATTCACATGTATACTTATGTATTTCTACTCATATTTTCAGGGAGCGTTTCCACAAAACTAAATAGACTAAGTCACATGTTTTCACGAATTTTTAGGCATATCATTATTCTCACATATATCAAATAAAATTACATTTAGCGGAAACAACTTGACTATTGTCATTAGTCTGTAATTCAATAACATAGCGGAACCACACCCTCATTCTTCTCCACACCCTCATTCAATAACATTTAGCGGATGCATGGTGGTTTGGTCTATAAAAGGACTCAAGTGTGTCTTGTTCTATTATTCAATTTTTGGTTGGATTCCTCTCCCCTATCCCCATTTTAATAAATTTTTTGCCGTTCAAAAAAAAAAAAAAAGTTCGAGGGTTTTCCTTCCCCCTCTTCTTCCTTCCTCAATTTGCATTGTGGTTGTGTTTACACCGTCGATCGACTTCTACTTTGAAATATAATTATTAGATTTCTTGGAGAGTTCCAACCTAAAACCAATTGGCAACAGGTGGAGTAGCCTACTACTACTTTGAAGTATAATTATTAGATTTCTTGAAAAATTCCAACCTAAAACCAATTAATTATTAGATTTCTTTGAGAGTTATAACCTAAAACCAATTGGCAATAGGTGGAGTAGCCTCTGACTAGTCTAACACTCCCCCTCACCTGTAGCCCGGATGCACGTGGAGGTATGAATTAATGAGATAAGGTGATTGACTTGGGTGATAGAGACTTGACTACGCGAGGTGAGGCCACCCAAGACCTAGCTATGATACCATGTTAGATTTCTTGGAGGGTTCCAACCTAAAACCAATTGGCAATAGGTGGAGTAGCCTTTAGATTTTATTAACCAAGCTTGGGTGGCTTAGATGAGCGATGTGAGATTAAGTCTAACAATAATAAAGTCTATTTATTATTCTTCCTCCATTTCCATTTACTTCATTACGTTTGCTTCCGGAGAAGTCTTAAAATACGGCAAGGAATCAAACTCCATCACCACACACATCCACATTCCAATACTTAGAATAATTCTCTGTCGATCATCGACAGCAGGTAAAACAAACGACAAACAGGTTGCCAAGGCCCCAACTAGACTCTAGGGTTTCTCTCCCTATATATACATCCGTATCCTCGAGTCTTCCATACGATGTACTCCGTACAAATTATTGGGCTGTAAAACTAAAAGTGTTTGTGATTATGTCTATTTAGTGTTCATAGATTACAGCTACAAACCAATTCAATCCAATAATTCTATCTTCCGGGGCACACACGCTGCACGTACTAATCGAATTTTGCATATTTTGTCACAATCCCTTATATCAAATAATGATCAGGGTCTTAAAATTCGACTTGCACACACATCGAGTATGTGCCCAGCCTCTAGTTAAACTAAAAAAAGAGGGAGGAACTAACCGGAAGATTGCTTGGTCAAGAAAACCCTAAAGTGGGATTAACCAGAAGAACAGCGGTGGAGGAGCAATTGCTTCGTTGTAGACTAGTGAGAGAGAGAGAGAGAGAGAGAGAGAGAGGAGAAGGAAATGTGGTTTGTGTGTTTTGAGGTTGAGAAATTATTCATTGATCCCAAGCGGTGAGCATACGCGCTCCCTTTTTCACTTCCTCTGTCATATGAGAAGTTTTTGAGTGTGAAATGGGTACCGCACACATAGTATTCGTTGCGATTTCACTGTCTAGATTTTGGAGAGAGAAAATGAGGAGGGAGAATGGTTGGGTGATGGGAGAGAGATGGAATAAATCTAAGCCGTCCAAAACACGTTTGAGCTGCTGGAATTGCCGACGGGTACCGCCACGTGATACCACTCAGCACCCAAAAATTTCTCCTCTGTCATAGACTCACTTCTCGCCTCGATCATTGGATACATTGGTTAAATAAGTCACTTGGTTTATTTTTTTCGTCTTTATTAAAATAAATTGCATTTGATAGTTTTGTTAAGGAAATAGAGTCCCACATTACTTGGGAGTGAAATGAGTGATCACTTAATAATATTTGAGACCTCTCCACTCATTGCCAATTAATTTTGAGATGAATATAAAATTTCTACAAATTAGACCGTGGTTTTATGCTTAGGGTGCGTTGACCCAAATTAAGTAATTTTCATGTATATCTCAGTGTTTGTGTTCTTTAGTTTATCGCTCTTTACTTAATTTGGTAAATTGAATGGCATGGCATGGAGATTGGATAGTTGATTGAGTTGTTGGTTGGTTTGTATTTGTCGTACTGCTAAGGTTAATTTTCGGGGTGCGAGCTTCGGGTTTTAACTGTTATGTTGCAGCTGAGTTTATTTAGTGGCTGCTATTTGCAATTTTCCACTGGTAATTTCGGACTGGGACTGTTCGGTGTTAACTAGGAGAAGAAGAGAGTAAGTCCCACGGCTGGGCTTTATCTGATTGAAATATCAGTGAGATAGATATCATTCCTAGTACTGCAACTTTTGAAGCAACTTCACCATCTTTTGTTTCTTGCAGTTACTTTTGATGAAGAGTGGAGGCTAAGTTATTTATGCGGGACCTCTTGGTCGCCAATCTCACAAGCTTGTAGAATATTTTGAAGTGATCACGAGTAGATACTTTCTTAAAATTTTCAGTTGGAAAAACCTTGAATTCCAAAATTTTATTTCCTCTTTCCACTTTTTGAAAGTTCAATGCTTGTACAACCACCACAACCCTGCCCAAAAATTAGAAAAGAAAAGAAGAACAGTTCTGGGGAAGTCAATATGTTTGGAAGGAAGATCGATTTGCTACTAATGGGCATTTTAGCATCGATTAACATTATAATCTTCCACAGGCTGTTCCAGGAGTTCCCCAAGATTAGGGATGGTTACAATCCTGCTACATAGATGTTGGAGATAAGTGCTCCTTCAGTTGAGGCTCAACTGGGCGTAGATTTTGCTGATATTTATGCGAACTCATTGATCCCTTTATCAGTAAGCAGATTACGAACTTTTCACATATAGGAGTAGTTATTTTTCTTGCACTTAGCCTGGAGATATTAATTGCAACTATTGTCATAGCTTTCTCTCTTGAAACTCTTTCAGGAGGAATCAAGAGCTCATTAAAGAACTCAGTATTCCTCCACCAGGCTGCGAGGACCTCCACTTCCCTTCTGATAGGCTAGTAGATTAGCATACCATTGTCAAGGAATTCGTAGGTACTTTACCCAACAGAAAGAGAAACCATCCAACAGTTCTTTCTTTGTAGCTTGTATTACTTGTGTATGTTATGGATTGATTTACTATTCAATAGAAATTGGGTGTTTTCTTATCTGGCCTTAACTAATGCTTTCGTTAACAGAACAAAACAACAAGATCTGATGAACCTTTTGGGAGCTATGTATGCTGCTGTTATCTTCCTTGGAGCCACTAATGCTTCTTCGGTGCAGTCTATTGTTGCTATTGAGAGAACAGTATTTTACCGTGAAAGTGCTGCCGGGATGTATTCAGAATTGCCTTATGCGTTTGCTCAGGTAATTTCCTATAGGTATCTTATGGGAAAAGAACTATAATTCTCTCGAGATGCAACCGTAGTTCTATCATTCCAAATTAAGTATGTCCAAAATAACTAAATATTGGTTCATTTGTAACTCAAAATATCTTTGATTATTACTTTTTGGAAAATATCAACCACATGACCTAGAATTTATATCCATTTTTGAAAGATAAGCAATGAATGAGATAACATAGGGAGATGAATTATGTATTGAGTTTGTGGTGGCAGCAACCCAAATGAATGTTTAGATATGACCCATTAAATGTTTATTACCTATGTGTGTATGAAATTGTATTGTGGATGCTGGAAGTGCCGAACGAGTTGTTGAAAATCTGTTTTTATGTTATAGAACTCTGTTTAAGGGCTGAACTATTCATGATTAATAGTTTCATAAATGTGGATTGTGTTTAAGGGCTGAAATTGTATGGTGGATTGTTTTGGCTGGTCTTATGAGATGAGAAGTTGATAGAAGCAGTCCATTGTGTACATAGCTTGGCGTTGGTGATCTAGGCCTTGTAGATTGTGCTAACTTGTGACGACTTGTTAATTGCAAATAAAATAGGACAAGAACGTTGTAGGTGTGTTTGACACCTGCGGAAAGAATTGCCGAATAGCTAGTTTGCACAAACTCTACTTTGATGATAGGTATTTTGCAATTGTATAGATAAACCTGTAATCAAAATCCTGCAGTTAGTCATAAATTTGTACTACTTATGAACATTGAACCCTCTAATCAAACTTATAAACCCTACTTTTGTATAGTATAGACTCTTTCAATTCATCAAATGCTTCCCCTCAACGTGCATCGCACATCGCAAGTCACAAGTCACCTAGTATAAGAAATAAGTAATGCATGCCTAGCTAACTAATAAGTACAAATTATCAATGGAATGAAGGTTAAATGAAGTACAAATCCATGTAGTATTTGATTGCTTTTCAAACTTGTTTTCGTTATTAATGGCAAATTCACTTCATCTTTCTTTTGTTAGTGCTGATCATTTCATAACTCATTGCAATTCCGATTCTGGAAAAATGTGACCCTCCATTCTACCTCAATGGGGATCATCTATATACTTCCAAATTTTGGATAATAATTTTGAAAACCGAAATCCGAAAGTTATGAATCTCAGAGATCGATCTGAATAAAGCAAATGTGTTTTTGACCGAAATTGGCAGGTCTATCAGCGTATCCGATGAGCGGGAGGGTGTCACCTTAGTCTTAGATATCACTAAAGTTATTCCACCTTTTCTTTTTTTCTAATGTTTGATGTTCGTGTTCAAGACAATTGCCGAGAAGTAAAAAATTTAAAAGCTAAAAACATCGAGAGGAGGGGTAAAAGATCAAAAGTAAAGTCAGATCACGTACGACTCAGACTTGTGAGAATGCAACCAAATCGAACATAGACATAAACGAGAAAAAAAATGTTTACCAACAACTATTTGGTGGACGTCTTATTCTTGTGATAATATAAAGAAATAAAAAGTAAAGGCCTAGTAGTGTGTGTGTGTGTGTGTATATATATATATATATATATATATATATATATATATATATACACACACACACACATACATACATACACACACACACTAGTGCTAACCCGTGCCTACGGCATTAAGTATCCCTGTTGGAAGGGGATAATAGTTGTGTGATTTAGGTGAAAACCATGGGCACTTAACCGGGAAGTGAAAGAATGCACTACAGCCTTTGGATCAAATGAATATAAGCCGTTATAATAATTTGTCCCCACACTCTTCTGTTTTGTAAAAAAGATAGTCCAATAATAAAGATCTTTTGCTTTCTTGCACGATGGGTTGTCCACTCAATTAAAGCACGGTCAGCCAATCCATATATATAATCTTTCACATTGAATTGAAAGATAAGCCAGGGTATGACTAAAAATAATATCAAGAACGAAATAGTTTCCAAATAATCCAAGGTGTCTGAGTCAATTTAATCGCACATCAACATTTCTTCAGAGAACCACTCCAACTGTAAGATATATTAGATTTTTGCTATAATATGATTTTAAAATCATGAGAGACCTTGGAATATGAACATGACATTCAGCTACGCCTGACTAATAACTCTTGTTTATTAAACTTTTTAAAGTTTCTGAAATACCCCATTTTTTTAACTATATTTTAATTTCATTCTCATCTTGACCACATCTCCTCTCCTTCCACCTATGTCCACCATCTCCATGCCCTCCGACCCACCGCACACTTTATAACCACGACCACCGCAGCCTCAATACCATGGTTGGCCCTGACATTGTTGGGCAAACGGTAAATTTAAAAGATATTAGAGCAAAGGGGATGGTCGGGGCTGGTGAGATTTGAACCTTCACTTGGTGCAACAAGTATAGGTTGCCTATACCTTCAGCGGCCGGGAGGAAAAGGAAAGGGGATGGGGCGCATAATTGTTTCAAGAAGTTCTTCAGTTGATCCCAGACTAATGATACATGGTCAAATAATTAAACAAATAAAATTCAAGATCTGTTGTGAAGAGAAGATTCACTGAAAAAGGGAAGAATTCATAATAGATCCCAATAGTACAAACTTATTTTACAAACATGTACTGTGTTAGAAAATACTTTTCTTACTTTTTATGTAAATTTCTTTAGGCCACAAACAAATATGAATGCATGCTATACAAGGGTAATTAAGTAATTGTCATTGGAAAATGCTAGAGCCGTATCCATAATTTGGCACCTAAAAGTGCATTTTGCCAAATTTTGGCACTGCCTCCCGATGGTTGGCTCTATTTTAGAACCAAATAGATTCAAATTTTAACCTACTTTCACTCCACCTCAAACCCCACATATTTAATGAAATAATTGGTACAAAAATAAAATACATATATATATATATATATGCAAAAAAAATTGATAAAAGAATAGTATTTCTCGCCATTGGTATGGAAGCAGTAGCGAGCCAGGGGATGAAGAAAGAAAAAAAGAAACTACACATTTCCAAAATAAAGCTTATCGTCGAGATAGATCGAAAAAACAGGCATTATTAAAAATAGTGTTTCGACATAACTTCAAAAATAGATGAGAGAAGAAACCAATATGTGCACAATCGATGCTCTCTGGTGTATCACTATAGAATTTCATTTTCGTATTATTTTTATTAATGATATGGAAACTTTTCTTTGCTGATAAAAAAAAAAAAAGAAAAGAAGAAACCTATATGTGTCTCTTCTTTGGGCGACGTTTTAAAAAATTCTGGCAATGGTATCATATTCAGGCCATTTTCCGGCGAAATCACATATGAGTCTCAGTTCAGTTTTTGGTATTAATTTTAGTTGTGATTGGTAAGGTGGCAATTAAGGATGACTATAGTTCCAAATATGGAACCAATTTTGCATTTGTGCCATTTTAGAACCAGAAATGGCTACCCATTGAAGCACGAAGTTGTAAAATCTGCTTTCCAATTATGTTGGGAATGCCTTGAATATTTTGTCCCACGTTGGTTAATTATGTTGTTCTAATTTTTATACCCAATTATAAATAAGGGGTTTGGGGGCTACTAGTATTATGGTCTTTTGTTCAAGGGTTTAGATATTAGAGTTTTGTTAATCTCTTAGGGTTCCACCAAGGGTTTGTGTTTCCCTTTTGGGTTCCACTAGAAATTTGTCCCTAGATATCTGTTTGGTGCTTCAAGTAGAGTCACGGGCATAATCGGCTCTTTGTGTTCTCTCCCCGTTTATAGTGAATCCTCTTGCTCTTTTTCCTGAGGAATAAGTTCTTGCTTTGTGCTTGAACGGAACCACGTATATCCTTGTGTTCTTGTTTATCGCTTGTTGATTTGTTATATTCTCAATTTCGTGTTCGGCACAACAAATTGGTATCAAAGCTCCAGGTTTCAATTCGAGGTTTTTATTTCCCGCTGCGTATTGTACAATTGATGATCGTTTCAATGGCGACTCATTTCGAAATTGCGAAGTTCGATGGGTAGAGCACTAGCTTCAATTTATAGCGTATTAAGATGAAGGCTTTGCTTGTTCAACAAGGATTACACAAGACTTTGTAGGGGAAATTGAAGAAGCCTGCTGATATGCAGGATAGTGTGTTTGAGGATCTCGATGTGAAGACGCTCAACTCGATTCAATTGTGTTTAGCCAATAATATACTTTGCAAGGTTGGGGAGGAGGATACGGCTGCCGGTATTTGGTTGAAGTTGGAAAGCATCTATATGACGAAGTCTCTTACCAACCGGTTGTATTTGAAGCAACGCCTTTATACGTTTCGTATGAGGGAACGTACGCCCGTAAAGGACCATTTAGATGAGTTAAATCGAATTATTATGGATTGAAAAAATATTGATGTTGTGATTGATGATGAAGACAAGGATTACACAAGACTTTGTTGGGGAAATTGAAGAAGCCTGCTGATATGCAGGATAGTGTGTTTGAGGATCTCGATGTAAAGACGCTCAGTTCGATTCAGTTGTGTTTAGCCGATAATGTACTTCGCGAGGTTGGGGAGGAGGATACGGCTGCCGGTATTTGGTTGAAGTTGGAAAGCATCTATATGACGAAGTCTCTTACCAACCGGTTGTATTTGAAGCAGCGCCTTTATACGTTTCGTATGAGGGAACGTACACCCGTAAAGGACCATCTAGATGAGTTAAATCGAATTATTATGGATTTAAAAAATATTGACGTTGTGATTGATGATGAAGATCAAGCTTTTATTATGTTATGTTCTTTGCCTGCATCTTATGAGCATTTTGTTACTACCCTACTTTACAAGAGAGATGCGATTTCCATGGAGGATGTTAAATCTAGTTTATATTCAAAGGATTTAAAGAAAAAAGTATTTGGTGAAAGTGAGGTTTATGTTGATGGTTTGGTGGCGCAAGGAAGACCTTTTGAGAGGGATAATGGTAGTAGAGAGATTTCTGGCTCTCATTTGACAAATCAGGAAGTAAAGTGTTTTTACTGTAGGAAAAACGGGCACATGGTGAGAAATTGTCCTACGTTAAAAAATAAGGACAATTTTGAAGAGAAGGTTGTTGCTGGTATCGTCGAAGAAGATTCCGATGATTCACTTATGGCTCTTTCTGTGAGTGTCGGAGATGTCTGTCCGAATACCGAATGAAATCTGGACTCCGGATGTTCTTACCACATGTGTCCGAATTAGAATTGGTTCGATACTTATGAATCGGTCAGCTGTGGTACAGTTCTTATGTGGAATAATATGCCCTATGGAATTGTTGGGATTGGAATAGTTAAAGTCAGAATGCATGATGGGTTTGTGAGGACGTTGTTTGGTGTTCGACATATACCAGATTTGAAGAGGAACCTTATCTCTTTGGGTACTCTTGACTCTTTGGGTTGGAAGCATACCGCTGAAGGTGGCGTCTTGAGGGTTTTAAAGGGTGCTCATGTTTTGAGGAATGGTCAGAAATTGGTATTGGTTTTTTAACTTTGTGGTGAAGTCGGTAATTAACTCCGTGTGAAGTTTGAGCAGACCTTTGTGTATATTCGAGAGGGATACGTTGGGTGGGAGGTGCCTGTTGGAAGATAGAGGCTCAATTTGGAGGCATGTGCGGCTGAGTTTCCTAAGTCACATTTACAAGGTGAAGCAGGTGTGCTTGAGCCTTGCTTGTTTGTGCCGTTGGTGATTGCCCCGCGGGGGCTTTTGGGGAGATGAGCGATTGAAGGAGAGGATTGCCTATAGTGTTGAGTTCGAGAGAATTCAAGTCAAGGTGGAGAATTGTTGGAAATGCCTTGAATATTTTGTCCCACATTGGTTAATTATGTTGTTTCCGTTTTTGTACTCTATTATAGATAAGGGGTATGAGGGCTACTAGTATTATGGTCTTTTATTCAAAGGTTTAGATATTAGGGTTTTGTTCATCTCTTAGGGTTCCACCAAGGGTTTGTGTCTCCCTTTTGGGTTCCACTGGAGATTTGTCTATAGATATCTATTTGGTGCTTCAAGTAGAGTTACGGAAATAGCCAGCTCTTTGTGTTATCTCCCTATGTATAGTGAATCCATTTGCTCTTTTCCCCGTAGAATACGTTCTTGCTTTGTGTTTGAACGAAACCACGTATATCATTGTGTTCTTGTTTACCGCTTATTGATTTGTTATATTCTCAATTTCGTGTTCGACACAACAACAATTACATGTATAGACCAGATTTCCATACCTTTAGACTTGCACCCTTTTTGGGTTTGTATTGTGCCCTCCTAAAATATTATGATTCATAGAAAAAATATTATAAATAATCTTGCTGAAAAATTATGACACTACAATGTTATGATTCTACTGAAAAATGTTAAGAATCCTAAACGTTACGAATTCTGTTGATGAAATGTTATATTTTTTAATATAAAAGTCACAAGATACACTGAAATGTTATGAATCATGGAGAAAATGTTACGAATCCTATTACTGAAACGTTAAAAATTTTTGAACAAAAGTTACGAAATATACTAAAATATTACGAATGAAAAACACAAGTTCTAGATGTATATGGTACACTTTTTTTAAAAGTGTGTATTGACTTTTCCGCTAGAACCAAATTTTCATACCTGGAGACTTGGTCTAAAGGTGCAGTGGCAAGTCTAGGTCCACCCGCACTTCAAAAACGACTAGTCTACCCCAAAACAGCACGCCATAAAATATATTCATTTTGCTACGAAACACCATGATTTGCCCTTTTTGCTAATCTCAATAAAATGATTAGTCCATTTTTAAAGCAAATAAGTTATGATTTAGCTTAAAATAAATTAAGTAGGCATCATATTTGAATCCCCTACTTTAGTTTTCATATTTAGTGGTTTGAATCATTAAGGTTTCATCCTTAAATTGCATAGTTTTCCTATTATGCCCTTAACTAACATGATTGCGAATTTGCTTATAAACTCGATTCATAATCGGCTCAATTAAATCTTGTTTGAGATCGACCCTAGTGTTGAACAAGCCAAGGGCAAACAAATTTTCTCTGTCTATTAAGTTTTCAAGCCAAATTTAGACAATCTACTACTTGACTCGATAGGTTGGAACTACAAGTAAAACTTAGTGTAAAACTATAAGTAATTATCATGATTTAATTAATCTCGTCACAATACAATTAGTTTTCCATCGACATAAAGTACCTGTGTGCTTAAGTTATCTGAGGGAATAAAAAAAATTCCCATAGTTATTGTCGCGTTACGTCAAAATAATAGTGTGTGTTGTATTATAGACAAAGTCCACTTTGACCCCTTGTAGTTTTGGTTATGTGCGGATATACTTCTTTTGGTTCAAAAATGTGCACATAACCTCCTGTGATTTTAAAAATGTACGGACAGACCCCTTGTTGTCATATTTTCTGTCCAAATTAACGGATACAACATTAAAATATTGACATGCCCTCATCCTCTCCTTTAATTCTTCTTCTTCCGTAAGTCTAACCAATCAATTCCCTATATCAAAAAATAGATCCAAACCATTGATATTATAGAGTTTGACAAGTACTACATCCATGCCGAACTTCAAGTCAATCGAAAAATGAAAATCTCATGGTCGAATCGAATTTATTATGAAATTAAAACTTCAAATGAATTTACCAAGAATCAAATCACTGGGTTGTTTATGTCTGATCGAGATGATTTTTTTTATAGAGATGCAGTATTATTTATTTAATACATTATGAACGGTTCAGATTAGATTCTAGAGGCTTGTGAGATACACCTCCATTAATATGAATGAAAAACATGACGGCAAGGAGTTTGTCTGCACATTTTTAAAACCATGAAAAGTTATGTGCATACTTTTGAACCATAAAGAGTGTATCCGTATATGGCCAAAACCACAGGATGGTCAAAGTTAACTTTGCCCTTGTATTATAGTAGAACGGCGAAAATATATAAATATTGCAACTAGTTTTTAGACTCAAATTTGTCTTTCTCAATGAGGTCCCTTCACATCGAAATGCTGGCTCCGCCCATAGCTTTGGAAGCCGCTCCAGTTTCCAATTTTTGTTGGTGCAAATTCGTTCAAGCCAATGAAAGGGGATAAACAGGTTCCTTCATTAGTGTTGGATGACAATTGACAAATGAGTACTAGTGGGAAAGTGTAGACCCACGTTGAAACCCAAGACCCTGTTAGTTCTGTATTTTGTGTTTGAGTTAATAAACCTATTTTCGCTGAGGCAAAAAAAAAAAAAAAAAAAACATTGAAACCCAATTTCAAGGTTTCAAGTGGAAACATTTATTATTCAGAAGTGTTAGTTGTACCAGTATATATAAAGGGTTTAAGGGATCAATGAGTTCAAACCAACACTACCCTAACCCAAATATACTCGCCACTTTTCCACTCTCAATCCAAAAACCAAATGAAGAAGTTGATATGGCTCTTTCATTTTCTCTTCTTTTTCTTCCAGTGTCAATCTGCTTCTTCATCCCCTCTCTCTTCATCTCCTTCGTCGAATCATTCGTGTTCTCCCAATGAGAGAACTTCACTGCTGCAATTTAAGCAAATGTTTACCATAGACAGTTATGCTTCTTTCCGGCAGTGTGATGAACTTGGTTCTTATTCGTACCCCAAGACAGTGTCTTGGAACGAGACTACTGATAGCGATTGTTGCTCATGGGACGGGGTAACGTGCGATGTGTCCACTGGTCACGTGACCGGGCTCGACCTTAGTTGTAGCAAACTCTATGGCACCATCCATCCGAATACCACTCTTTACCAACTCCCACACCTCCAGCAACTCAATCTCGCTTTCAATCATTTCAACTTCTCCCCTTTTCCACCCTCGTTTAGCCGCTTCACGAGCTTATCCCGAAATCCCACTTCAATTCCCAGCATGTAGAACATTCCGATTGATCAATTTTACATGTCCACTGATCGAAGAACTAAACCACACGGTAAACTCAAATCTGGCGAATCAGGTTTGCGGTCAACACAAGAAAAACAGAGGAAATATCCATGAAAACATGCTCACCAAAAATAGCATGGTGACATTGGGTAGTGTATATAGAGTACAAAAAAAATATCCATGGGAGGCCTGCTCCAGACCCCATAAAAGTATAAAAAAATATCTGTAAATTTGAAAATATCTATTTATGGAGCCTATAAAAAACTAGCTCCAACGAATATTGATTGATATATTTCCTAAATTCATAGGAGCGAAACTGCGAAGCGGTGGTCTTATGCGACGGTTTGGCCCGTTGGCTTGTTTCCGGTAGTGAAAATTTTGTAGATTTTTATTTATGGTTGAGAAGTTGTTAGGAGTTTTTGGTGGTGAATAAGTTATTGAGAAATGCCAAGTTGTTTCCGATAGTGAATAAGATGTTAATGGGCTTGTGAGTAGAATTGCTGTAGCAAAAAAAGTTTTTTGTTGACAAATTTTTTATTAGTGGAAACGAGATGGTAAAATATTGAAATTTTTTTGTTAGTGAAAAAGAAACGGTAAAATGCGTTAAGTTTTTTTTTTTGTGATTTTTGTTAGTAGAAACACTTACTGGTAAAAATTTAGCTGCAAATCACAAAGTTGATTTTGTCCTTTATTTTTAATATGCCAACACATGTCATAGTAACCCAAGAGTGGGCGTCAAAACGTGGAACTTAAAGCATCCCCACTAGACGGTGGAATTAGTCTCACAGGATTAATCGAGCTACGCGTAAACAGGCCCAAATGCATGGTTATAAAAAATAAATTAAAAAAAAAAACACAAATCATAGTTCGTGGGAAAAAAAATTGTGCTAGTAAATGAAGGAACAGATCTAGACAAAACTAATAATTTGCCAAGTCTAAGATTCCAACAAAAGAAATGAAAAGTCACGTACTGAAAACGGCCATATCAATTTCTGAGTAGTTTCGAAGTTGAATTTTAAGCTAAAAGGCCACATTCTGAGGTTGCTATCAAATACTAGTCATCAATGTAAGAAAACCGTAAAAACTTTATATCCATCTCAAAACCAATTGGCAATGAGTGAAGATGTTTTAAATGTTATTAAGTGATCACCCATTCCACTCTCAAACAATGTGGGACTCTATTTCTTTAACATCACCCCTCACGTGCAGCCGCGTTTGAGGTCTGTCACATATGGCCACTTTTGGGTCCAATCATCGTGCAGCCTTTTTGCTAGTCTGTCATCGTGGGTGTGGACTGTGAATTTTTAAAATGTGGGGTGAAACACATTTTAAAATTGTGTAATGTGGCCAAATGTTGATTACATATTTGTGGAACACATCATACCATGTCCTTTCCGTCGACCCTATAAAATTGTGTGGAATCATCTGTGGAGAGAGAGAGAGAGAGAGAGAGAGAGAGAGAGAGATGGCAAGGTACTCAATAATTCCAGGTGGGGGCTCTGGAGCAGGTCTGGATCTTGGGTCTGGGGCCTTCTTCTACTTTTCCATGATTGTTTTGTCAGTCTCCATTATTTCTATGGTTATATTCGCTTGTGGTGACTCCTCGTCCTCTAGCTCACCCAAACGTGGTGGTGGTGGTGGTGGTGGTGGTGGTGGTGGTGTGTTCGGAGGCGGAGGTGGTGGAGGCTGCGGAGTGATTAGCGTCCATGATTTCATAATCTTGGCGCTAAAGTTCTCCATGTTTGCAACGTTTTCGTTTTAAGTTATCATTTTTATTGATATTGCGCAGAAGGTTGTTTTTGATTCGTTTCAGGTAGAACGCGATTAAACGGTGGTTTTCTAGCGTATAGGATCACCCTTGGAGGTACCCAAGTGTCCAAGGCCGTGTGGCGGTCTCCTTCCAAGTCCCATCGGGTGATTGATGACATTTGAGGGGCGGTCAGACCAAGACAGACCAAAAGGCTGTGTTCTGTCAACCCGGTACCGGTACCGAGATTTTGCCGTACCGGTACCCGATCCCCAGAAGTCCCTTTTTGGCAGCCAATTAAAGACCCGGTACCGGTACCGAGATTTTGCCGTACCGGTACCACCTGCAGAAACGGTCCACGTTTTGTTTGCTTTATCAACTTTCCAGTTATGGAATAGTTTCCACTTTTGGTTGATTCTGGGATACTTTTTGTGAGAGAAGGGTTGGTGTGTATAAATACCCCCTCTCTCTCTCTCATTCATTAGCTAGGAACAAAATCACTTTAAGTCTTTTTTTTTAGATCTAAGAACTTCTCCATAGCTTTTCAAGCTTTTCAAGTGTAATTTCCATTAAACTCAGGTAAGTTCTTTGTGTTCTTCATTTTGTCGTTTATTAAAGTTGTTTGTACTGTTCGGATCTTCAGTAATATCAAGTTCGTTTTCATTTCTACCGGTTAAAAATGTTTGTTAATTTTAGCATGCTTCCTGGCTTCCTAAATATGTGTGAGTAGTTAATTAGGCTTGGCGTCTGAATGATTAATACCTCGAGACTTATGTTTATCTAGCCTTTCTCAACTCTAGACTCAAGTTTGACAAGGAAAAAGAGCATTGTTCGGCTTTTATGTAACAAAACTAATCGATGTTAATCTTCGGTGATCATGTGCTCGCTCACATGGTTCCGTGAGCGATGTCTCGGTTTGTGTTTGCCAAAAGAATGAAAGAACTCACTAATTTTCCAAGTCACACTTCAAGTCTATTTATTTTCACCGCGAAATCCTCCGGTTGATAGCCTAAGCCGTGCGATTCAACCGTGTTTTCTTTGAGAAAGTTGGATAGCTAAGTCCCGGGCGTTAGTCATTCCAACGCCTTGCCGCTTGTCTTAATCTAGTAAAAACTCATTTTCAAGTCTTTTTAGTCAAGCAATTTCCACCTTAAAGCAAAACCAAAAGTTGGCCGTCTAAACGCCGCAAACCTTTACACCTAAAAATCCTGGCAAGCTATAAGGAATTATCTCTGTGGGTACGATCCCGGACTTTCCGGTATTTATGCTGACAACGGCCTAGCCCTACGCTCGGGGTGAAACGACCCGTTTCAACGGTTAGGTTCTGGACGAAGCACGGAGGCGGTGGTGGTGGAGGCTGCGGAGGCGGTGGTGGTGGAGGCTGCGGAGGTGGAGGTGGCAGCGGTGGTGGAGGCTGCTGAGGCGGAGGAGGGGGATGTTGATGTATGAGCAAGCTTGTGTTATTTAGGAAGGCCGCGGAGAACTGACGAGGTGGTGATTGCATGCTTCTCCAAAACTTCTAATTAAAGTCTTCTACTGTAAACGTAAACTTTGATAAAGTGTTTTGATTTACATAGGTTCCTTAATTACGGTAAATTATTTTGGAAAATGTATTTTCCGTCACCATATATAATATTAATCGGAATGTATACTTCGTCAATAAATAAGAATGGTTTTTTATTTTTTTTATCAGCATTGAATATGGTTGGTCGATTTTTAAATTTGTGTTACAACCTATCCTCTTCCTTTCTCTCAGGCTCAATCCCATCGGAAATCACCCACCTATCCAAACTCATTTCACTCGATCTCTCTTCTTCAATGGGTGCTATGTCCAAGACTGGTATACTAAGACTCGAACCCCACAATTTCAAAACCTTGCTCATGAACCTGACCCAACTAGAAAACCTAAAGCTTACCCTACCCGATTCCCTGATGAATTTGTCTTCTTTAGCGACTCTCGACCTCAAGAAGACCGGACTCAGTGGAAAACTACCCGATTCAATAGGCTATCTTGGGTTTTTGAATTACTTGGATCTCTCTGTCAACGAACTCTCCGAGCCTCTTCCTGAGTCGCTTGGAAACCTCACGAGGATTACTATATTACGTTTATCAGAAAACAATTTGAACAGTCAGCTCCCGTCTACTCTCTCAAATCTTGAGCAACTTATTGATTTCCACGTTGAGTATAACAATCTCAATGGTACAATTCCAGAGTTCTTTTCTAAGTTTACAAAGTTGGAGTATTTAAGACTCGACCACAATAATTTCAACGGCCCATTTCCACATTGGGTGGCCAACCTAACACAACTTGTTTGTTTAGACATTTCGTCTAATCCACTTACCGCGGGGCCTATTCCAAACTTAAGTGGACTTTCAAACCTCCAATGGTTCGGCTTATCCAATTGCAATGGAACACTACCAACGTGGTTGTTTGCTATTCCCTCATTGCAAACGTTAGCCCTTGGATATAACTAGTTGACTGGACAAATTCATGAGTTCCAACATGATTCACAGTTGTGGATCATTGACTTGAAAAACAATCAACTCAATGGTCCCATTCCACAGTCAATCTCAGGTCTTGTGAACTTGCGTTACCTCCTCCTTTCATCAAATAATCTGAGTGGTGTCATCGAGCTACAGATATTCTCAAACCTTGAAGTGCTTGATCTTTCAAAGAGTAATACCTCAGTGAGCATTGGAAGTAATGCCAACACTACCTGGCCCATGCAATATTCGTATCTTGGGTTTGTCCACTTGCAACATAACCGAGTTCCCGGAATTCTTAAAAAGTGCAGAGACGCTCGAATCAGTAGATCTATCCGACAACAAACTTCGTGGTGAGATTCCGAAGTTAGCAGCGGCTTCCATATATTTTTTGGATCTTTCCTATAACTATCTTCAAGGACCACTCCTGGTTCCATCATCATCATTAATCCGCTTCCTAATCTCACACTAAACTAACCGGAGAAATCCCTTCATCAATTTGCAATATGAGTGCCCTCGAGATTCTTGTTTTGTCGAATAACAACTTAATTGGTGTTATTCCACACTGTTTGGGAAATGTCATCAATAATCTCAAGGTGTTAAATCTACAGATGAATGACTTCCATGGGGCTATCCCTACATCATTTGCAAATGAAAGTAAGTTGAGGAGTCTTAATTTAAATGGAAATCGTTTCCAAGGACCAGTGCCTCGATCTTTGGCCAATTGTAAAAGCATGGAAGTACTAGATCTCGGGAACAACAATCTAATTGATGAATTCCCTCACTGGCTGGAGTCACTTCCAGAATTGCAAGTTCTTGTATTGAAATCCAACAAATTTCATGGTCCTATAGGCACTTCACGAACTGAAACTCCTTTCCGTAAGCTTCGAATTTTTGACCTTTCTCACAATAACTTCACTGGGCTTCTACCGGAACCATATTTCCTCAATCTCAAAGCTTTGATGAATGTGGATAAATCAAAAAGTTCGTTGCTATACATGGGAGATACGGTCTATCGAGATACTATGGAGTTGGTCATGAAGGGGGTCGTAATCGAACTGAAATATATCCTCACCACCTTCACAACAATCGACTTGTCGAACAACCATTTCCGCGGAGAAATTCCAAATAATGTTGGAAAGCTACAAGGACTTCGGCTGTTGAATTTATCTCAGAATAGCCTTTCCGGTCATCTTCCATCATTGTCACAAAATATGACAATGTTGGAATCGCTAGACCTCTCTTCCAACCAACTCACTGGCGAGATTCCGGGGGAACTCAAATGTTTGACATTTCTTGCAGTTTTAAACCTTTCAAAGAACCATCTAGTTGGTCCCATACCTCATGGAAACCAATTTGATACATTTCAGAATGATTCTTACATTGGGAATTCGGGATTATGCGGATTACCACTGTCAAAAAAATGTGAAGATAGTGAGGCACAACCACAGCCACCACAACCTTGGGATGTTGATGATGACGACGATGCGAGGGGATTTACTTGGAGGATCGTGCTGATGGGGTACGGATGCGGATTGGTAATAGGAGTGACCATGGGATTTGTCATATTCTTGACTGGAAGACCTAGATGGTTTACGAGAATAATTGTAGGAGAACCACGCCGGAAGGTGGTAAGAATAAGCCAGATTGGTTGGAGAAGAAGTCATCGGAGTTAGTGCAATATTCCGGGTAAGTGCTTAATTTTCAAATGTCCATCCATAAAATTGTCATTAAGTCATTCTTATCTCAACATTTTAGTTAGTTGCGTACGTTCAAATTATTTGCTTGCTATTTATAGAATATAAGTAAGAGGTTCACAACAAACAAATGAGTTTTCATTTGAATTCAATCCGAATTATAACAGTTTCTCCCAAAATCCGAACATTGAGTAGTAATCCGAAAGGTCATTCTCTACTGGTGTTTAACGTTTTTTTTTTCCTGGGATTTTGCAGGAAGAAAATATAATAAGTGGGGTGGCTAGAACGAGTACTGAAATATGGTCTCGCCCTATGGTACACATGTTTCATAGTCTTCAAATAACTTCGCCAATTGGTCATTGATCTTTGGCAAATACAGCTGCAGATCCAGAGAATTTTGTGTATTTAGTTCTTTGTCAGTTGCATTTTTTGATGCATGTTTTAATGCAAAATGTCGAGTCCCTGAACCCCATATCCTAGTCCCAATTAGCATGCATGCATGTAATTTGATGTCTTAATGCAAATAATTTTGGTTGTGGGTTTCAAAAAGAATAATTAAGACCAAACCATGTATCACTTATGAGATTGACTTATTCACGGAGGAGCCGTGAATAAGCTATTTGCGGAACCGAACGATCTCAGCCGTCCGTTTCGGTATTGGACGGTCTGAATTTTAATTTAACTTTTCCAGCTATTTTCGAAAAAGTTTCATTAACATCTAAACCATCCAAAACACTTTTAAACGGTCGCGATTGACTCCATAAACACTCTTTTACAGAAATCTCCGTGACAAGGTTTTTCTCATCCCTTATATCCAGTATTTGCACCACGAAAAAACTTCTAACTGAGTGGCTGATTGTTTTGCCAGTAGTACTATAAACCACCACCATCTCCTCAACCGATTATTGTTAATTCTAGCACCACTCGACAAACATAATAATATGCATGAAGCTAAGCCCATGTTTTACTCTGATAGAAATATTTTGTGGAATTTAACCATGGTGTTAGCCACAAGGTTCTTGATTTTGATGATAACAAACACGACCTAATTAGAATTACATTAGTCAATTGGGCTTCATTGGTGAGATATATTCTTATTGGGCTAATTATGTTATTCATTGTTTTTGAAGGGACTTATGAGCAATTTCCTTTTGTATAAGCTGTACAAGCTGTGAGATTGATACAGTGAATAACTTTCCTAACCTAGGCTTCTAGTGGAAACTATCAAAGGGTTTTTCGGATCAATCAAGGATTCAAATTGAAGAGATATTCTTCATCAAATTGCTATCTCCAATAGACAAGTAAATTGAAGAAGGAGAGAGATTAAGGAAAATCTCCTCCTAAATTTTATCGGCGGGAAAAGCTTTGCAAGGAAAGAAGAAATCTGCTCAGAATACAGAGATTGAATGAAGGAGCAAATAAGGTAATATTGTGGATGATTTCTTGCAACGGCTAGGAGAAGAAATTCTAACGTTCAATTGGGTCTTCATGGTTAAAAAGAGAAGACAGATGAAACAACTGATCTCCAACTATTGAAGAAAAAATCCAGTGAACTCTCTCTTGCAAATTTGTCTACTGATCATTCAATTCTAGGCTTACATCTTGAATATCTACACTAGTTTGAGTGTTGTTCTTTGAACCATATTGTAAAAGGGATTTCACTCCCTTGTCTGAGATTGAAACCGTTTTTGTGAGTAGTTTTTGGGTAGAAAAATCATTTGGGATTTAGATGTAACTAGCGCTGGAGTCTTAGCTAGTTAGGAGTGAATTCGGAGTAATCGCTCATTGTAAGGTTTTCTAGCACCTGCGAAGCTAAAGGTTTGTAACAATTATTGGAGATAGTACAGCAATTTCCGAGTAGGACACTTGGGGAATGGAGTAGGCCGTGAAGTTGCGGACCAAACCACTATAAAATCCTTATGTTTGATTTCTCTTTCCCTTACTCTTTTACTTTATGTTTTGCATACTATATTGCTTGAGTTAACTGATATATAGTCGAATCTGATATGGGATAAAATAGCTTGCTTATTTAGTTGATTTCGACCGTACATTAATGTCTAAGAATCAGTTGAACTATATATTCTCTGCATCTGCTGTGTTTTCTGATTTTTTAGCTTGCTCCATCTGTTAAGATTACTGTGCTGCTGTCTGTTTTGAGTAGACTCCATCCTGTTTCTGTGCTGATTTATTTTTGTTGCACACTTAGTTTTTAAATTGTAGAAAGTCAGTTTGACACCCAATTCACCCCCTCTTGGGTTGCTTTTGGACCAACACACGGAGAATAGAACATTTATCAGTAAGCCTTTGTTTATTGCAATACACCACTTTACAAGTCTACGAGGCGGTTCAGTAGCTCGTTACACCTCAACCTAAACCTAAAACAGCAAATAATTACCGGTTCAATTTACAATAATACATCCATGAAGGATGAGTTTGATCACTAATAGCATTACTACCCAATTTTTTGGCTGGAATTTCATCCAGAACTACAGGTACTTATTCTGGATTACAACTTTTTCCATCGCTCTATATGCCCTCGGATGACTAAAGTTTGCTTCCCTAAACATCGAATCATAGACATCTCTTTCAATGAGTTCGCTTGGGCTTTTTCGCGCAAGATATTCTCGAAATTCCAAAGCCATGAGGACTAGGTATCGAAGTAAAATGGACTCGAATCATATGGGGCAAAGCTATGACGGAGAGTCTGTGGCAGTAGTCATCAAGGGAGTGTTGATTGAACAAATGAATAACCTCAACCTTCTTCACAGCAATCTACTTCTCAGAAAATCATCCCGTAGGAATGAATTACACAAAGTATAACTACATACTTGAAAGCGAACATACCTCCCCAGAAAACGAAAATTACCAAAGCCTACCTCAGTATTGTCACCTCTGTAGTATTTGATAGTTTTTCAATTCATTGAGTTCCTCCTCCAGTAAACCTGAAAATTGAGACCTCCCATATGCATTCTACCGTAACGGGGAAATACAACAGCTTATACATTCAAATGAAGCATATTTATACAACTCGAAACAGATATTTCTTTTTTCTTTTTTCGGGAAACAGATCGACAATTCATTTATTGTATTTTTGTGGTTGTTATTTGCGTCAAATTTTTTAGATATTGCATTCTCTCGACGAGATTGTCTAAACTGGAAATTATCCTACTCAACTCAACTT